>CANXYC010100285.1:0-47000 GCA_948193065.1 Aleurites moluccanus | reverse complement strand
AACACTGCATGGGTTCAATCTGGTGCAACTATAGGTAAACTTTACTATAGTATTGCGCAGAAGAGTCAAAATCTTGGTTTTCCTGCAGGTGTTTGCCCAACTGTTGGTGTTGGTGGGCATTTTAGTGGAGGAGGCTATGGTTCGATGCTAAGAAAATATGGTCTTGCCGCAGATAACATAGTTGATGCTCAAATAGTTGATGTTAATGGTAGAATTCTTGATAGAGCTTCAATGGGTGAAGATCTTTTTTGGGCTATCCGAGGCGGCGGTGGAAATACTTTCGGAATTGTTACCGCTTGGAAAGTAAATTTAGTTCAAGTTCCTTCTACTGTAACTGTATTTACAGTAGAAAGAACTCTCGAGCAAAATTTAACATATCTCGTTCATAAATGGCAAAGTATTGCAAATAAGTTTAATGAAGATTTGTTCATTAGAGTTTCCATAGAAAGAGTTAATTCAACTACTCAACAAGGAAATACTACAGTAAGAGCAGCATTTATTTCTTTGTTTCTTGGAGGAGTTGATAGGCTTATTCCATTAATGCAGCAAAGCTTTCCTGAACTTGGTTTAGTGAAACAAGATTGCATTGAAATGAGTTGGATTGAATCCATTCTTTATATAGCCGGATTTTCAAGAAACACATCTTTAGATATTTTGCTTGAAAGAACTCCACCTATTGTTGGATTTTTCAAAGCAAAATCTGATTATGTGAAAGAACCAATGCCTGAAATTGCATTGGAAGGTATATGGGAAAGACTTTTCGAAGTCGGAGTTGGTTCAGGTCAATTGACTTTGAGTCCTTATGGTGGAAGAATGAGTGAAATTTCAGAATCTAGCATTCCATATCCACACAGAGCTGGGACTTTGTATAAAATTCATCATTTGGTTTTATGGAATGATGCAGGAATTGAAGAATCAAGAAAACATATAAGTTGGATAAGAAGGCTTTATAGTTTCTTGGCTCCATATGTTTCTAAAAATCCAAGATTAGCTTATGTTAACTATAGGGATCTTGACATTGGAACAAATAATCTTGGAAACACAAGTTATAAACAAGCAAGCATTTGGGGTATAAAGTATTTCAAGATTAATTTTGATAGATTGGTGCATGTGAAGACCCAAGTTGATCCTTCTAATTTCTTTAGAAATGAACAAAGTATCCCACCTCTTTAATCTTGATGATTGTAGAGAAATCATTGGCCATACCAATTATAAGGATGTTTATTTGCTTTTTATATTTGTATTAATTCATTAAGTGGAATAATTAGGTTACATGCATAATCTCTAATAAAATTTGATGGTCAAAATAAAAGGTCCATGTAGAATATTTCAATTGTAACCATCAACATATGTAATAATATTTCATTTGTATTTTTATAATGTTATTTGAATGGTTTGAATATATATAGTCTTACTTTCTTAAATTCTTTTATGACTATACGAAACCCAAAAAATTTATAAATGTCTTCTCATTAAAAAATAGATATAATTATTATAATATTTTAAATTGTTAATATAAAATCAATTAGTTGTACAAATAATTTGACTATTATCATGATGTTTGATAAAATTGAAAATTAAGTATTAAAAACTTAAAAAATAATATTTTAATATACAAGTAATACAAGTGTTAAAAAGACTTATTATTTATTATATTTAGTGTAAAATTTACATTTTTTATATATAATCTTAAAAAGGTCAATTAAAAAAAAATACAGTGCAATTGAATTCATCCAATTTTAAGAATTTAAATGGCAAAAAATTCTATATATTTGAGCGTTTTATATGATCAACACAACAATCCAATCCATTTCCCAAAATTTATTTGGCCTATTAAGAGGCCCAGTGATTACTTGCTTTCTAAATGGGTTGTTGATTCATATATATGCGGCAAACGAACATTTCGTATATTTAATAACAATTCAATTAATTAAACTATTAATTTCTGCTGCCAAATTCTAAATCTACAAGCTTAACAAATCCTTTAGTATTATAAATGTTTAAATATAAAGGGCTTCAATGCTTTTAATATGCCTAAAATAAAATTTAATACTTACAAGATAGCAAGTTCTTTCTGTGGATATTCAATTTCAATTTTCAAGTAAAATTATTAATTGGCAAAGAAGAGGCAAGTAATTGTGTTCAAATTTCATTAACTTCTTTATTATTTTATGTCTCTAATTGTTTGTCAATAGAACGTTGGCAAGCAAAAATGTAATGGCCTTTACTACCAATTTTAATGTTTAAAATTGTCCAGCAATTCTTGGTTGTTTATGTTTTATTGCTTTCTGCTGTCATATCGTGAATTTCTGTTTTGCACACAAAGCAACTACTTGGATATAATATATTTGATATGTGCATTACGTGGATCGTGGAGCATCTGCATAATTCCATGCAGGGAACAGTTTTAGAACGTGTACAATTATTTTTCTTTATTTCATATTTTGAATTCAAATAAAACTTATTCAAGTGGAATGAGTCCATAAAGGGATTGTTTAGACATTCTAGCTTAATTATTAGCTGTTAATTGGTAGAGTTTATTCAGGAAGTTTGTTTAGTATTTGCGCTATTTAAATGGTAGCTATTCATCAAATAAAATTCATTGAATTCCAAATCAAAAATGATTTTCTTAAGGAGATTTACCATCTTGAAATAGGTTGAAATTCCCATAATCCTTCATTATCTTTTGATTATTATCCATATCAATTTAGTATCAAAGCCCTTCTCCACCTTGACCTTCCAAACCATAACCTTATTTATGTTAGAGATATGAATTACTGAAAGTGTAAAGAAGAAAAAGAGAAGTTCTTTTACTAGTTGAAACTAATGCTTTATTCAGATGAGAAATAACAATATTTATAGACATACTTATAGCTGAAAAAAAAATGAAATAACAAACAAAAACTGATTTCCAGCAATTTATTTCCTAACAATTTAGCACTAAATTTGACAGCTAAATAACATAACAAACAGAGCTTGATTTTCGGTTGACCAATTCATGAAGCATTCTAAACACTCCCCCTTGATTCATAATTGATCACTCCCATTAACTTCCTGAAATGATGATGTTTTTCAGATGGTAGAGATTTTGTTAACAAATCATCAACTTGTTCTTCAGTATTACAGAAGATCAGTTTAACTTCTCTTTTTTGCAACCAGCTCTCTTACATAATGATATTTGATATCAATATGTTTGCTTCTTCCATGTTGAGTTGGATTTTTGGCTAAGGCAATGCCTGAGATACTGTCACACTTAATTTCTACTGCCATGTTTTGCTTCCTCTTTAAATCTGTCAAGAGTTTCTTGAGCCACATTGCTTGACCAGCAGCAGATGCTACTACTATGTACTATGCTTCGCATGAAGATAAAGCCACACACCTTTGTTTCTTAGAACTCCACGTGATCATCCCTGAACCAAGACTAAAACAGTATCCAGATGTACTCCTCCTGTTATCACTTAACCCTGCCCAGTCACTATCTGAAAATCCAAAGAGTTTGAAGACTTTGTTACTTGCATACCATATCCAATAATCAATAGTTCCTGCAACATATCTTAGAATTCTTTTAGCAGCTCCAAAATGCTGCTTAGTGGGACAATGCATATATCTTGACACCATTCCTACTGCAAAAGCAAGATCAAGTCTTGTATGAGATAGATACATCAATCCTCCCACCATGCTTCTGTATTGACATTCATCAGCCAGTCAAGTACCATCTTCTTCTTTTAACTTCTCATTTATATTCATGGGAGTGCCTTCACTCTTACACTGTAGCATATTAGTCCTTTTTAAGAGCTCAAGAGCATACCTTTTTTGAGATAGAAAAATCCCTTATAGTTCTTGTTTAACCTCCAGCCCAAGAAAATACTTTAGCTCCCCTAAATCAGTCATTTCAAACTGATTCATCATTTGCTTCTTGAAATCGGTGACTAAGGAATCACATGATCCCATGTATATCATGTCATCAACATAAAGGCAAATCACCGTGTACTCACTTCTTGGACTGCTCTTTACATATAGAGTAGGTTCACTTTCACTTTTACAAAATCCACATTAGATAAAGTATGTATCAATTTTGAAGGACCAGGCTCTAGGAGCTTGTTTGAGACCATAGAGAGTCTTCCTTAGCCTGTAAACTTTATTTTCTTTCTCACTAAAATAAACCCTTCAGGTTGTACAACAAAAACTTCTTCAATCAATTCTCTATTAAGAAAAGCTGATTTGACATCAAACTGATAAATCTTCAATTTCAAATGGGCAGCAAGAGCAAAAACCATTCTTGTTGTCTCAAACCTGGCTACTGGAGCGAAAGTTTCTTTCACATCTACCCCAAGAATCTGACTGTATCCCTTTGCCATAAGTCTTGCTTTGCATTTGTGTTTACTGCCATCTGCATGGAATTTCATTTTGCAAATCCACTTTAAACCAATAGCTTACTCTCCTTCTGGTAACTCTACATGTTCCCACGTATTGTTTTTCTCCATATCATTCATCTCTTCTTGCATAGATTTCCTCCATTCTTCATCTTTGTTGGCAAATTCAAATTTGACTGGATCTGCAAAAAAGAAAGCAAAGGTGCAGCTAGCATATATGTCAGCTAGTGATATCATCTTCCTTGGGGGTGTGGTATCAGGGCTAGTAGGGATTTCTTCACTTCTTGATTGTTCAAAGCTTCTTTCTGAGTCTCTGATAGAGCTTTCAGGTGTTGAAATTGAGCTGTTTGGCATTGAGTTTTCTGCTTCAGGAACTGAATCTGTTGTATCTATTATTTGATCTTCTTTTATCTCTAGTGGTACATTATTTTTACTTGGTTCTCCCCAATTCCAACTTTTCTCTTCATAAAAGACTACATTTCTGCTAATAGACACAGTTCTACTTGCAGGGTTATATAATCTATATGCTTTAGATTGCAAGGAATATCCCACAAAGATACATTTGATAGATTTTTTGTCTAACTTGTGCCTAGATTGAGACTGATCTAGCATGTATGCAATGGACCCAAACACTTTTAAATGTGATACAGAAGGTTTGAATTCATACCAAGCCTTATAAGGAGTCATGTTTTGGACTGTTTTTGTGGATGAAAGATTCAGCAAGTATACAGTAGTTGCAACTTCTCCCCAAAACTGATCAGGAAGTTTCTTTGCTTTGAGCATGCTTCTGGACATTTCTACTATTGTCTTGTTCTTCCTTTCTACAATCCCATTATGTTCAGGTGTGTATGGTGCCGTTAATTCTCTGTGTACTCCTTGCTCTTCACAGAATTGATTGAATGTATTGGATGAGAACTCTCCTCTTTTATCTGTTCTTAGCACTTTTATCTTTTTTCCACTTTCAATTTCAGTTAAAGACTTGAATTTTTTTAAAGATTCCAAATGCCTCTGATTTATTCTTCATCATATACACCCAATTCATTCTATTAAAATCATCAATGAATAACAGAAAATACCTGCTACCTCCAAGAGATTCTATTTTCATGGGACCACATACATCCACATGTACTAATTTTAGTGTTTTTTTTGCTCTCCATGCTTGACCACTTGGAAAGGATCTTTTAGTTTGCTTACCATACAAACAGCCTTCACAAATAGCAATGTCAGTGTCAATTTGTGGTAGTCCCTGCACCATTTCCGTTTGTTTCAACAATTTTAGTCAAACAAGATGAAGATGACCATATTTTAGTTGCCAGATTGTTGATGTGTTTTCTTCTTGGGTAACAAATGCACATTCTTCAATGTCCTACATTCTCAAAGGAAACATGAAATTATGTGTCATCCTAGCCTTTGCAATAACTAACCCAATCCTCTTTTCTTTGATTATACACTCATTGTCATCAAACATGACTGAGTATCCTCCTTTCAATAATTGACCTACACTCAACAGATTATGTGCCATTTCTGGTGCATATAATACATTAGCAATCAATTTGTATTTACCTTTCCCAATGCTTACTTCAATTTCTCCCTTTCCCGTTACTTGGACTTTCCTGGCATTTCCCATTTTAATCTGTTGTTTGTATGTTTCATCTAACCTTTTGAACATTGCTCTGTTGCCAGTTATGTGGCTGGAACAACCAATGTCAATGAACCATATTGATGTCTCCTTTTCTTCATCTTGTTCATATGCCATGAACAAGTAAGCTTCATTATGCTCCTCTTCTATTTCTTTTGTAAATTCAGCTTGGTTGTCAAATGTGTTGCAATCTCTGGCTAAATGGTCTGGCTTGTTGCAATTAAAGCATTTCCTTGTCTCATTTTTCCACATCATATTTCTCCCCCTTCCTCTGGTGCCTCTACCTCTGCCTCTTCCATTAAAAGATCTGATCCTTTGATTATAGGTGGTAGCCCTTGCCTAAAATGCTCTTTCCACTCCTTTCTCATTGGTTCTGTTCAATCTGTCTTCATGAGCCAGTAATGACCCTATTAATGCATCATAGGATAATTTCGACAGATCTTTTGATTCCTCTATAGCAGCAACCACATGATCATATTTCTGAGTTAGAATTCTCAGTATTTTGGCCACCACAATCTCCCCTGGCATGCTTTCTCCAAATGATTTCATATGGTTGATAATGACTTTTGCTCTAGTCATGTACTCCTACATAGATTCTCCATTCCTCATTAGCAGAGTTTCAAATTCTCTTCGAAGAGATTGAAGTCTCACTGTTTTGATCTGCTCAGACCCTTGATACTTTTCTTTCAATGTGTTCCAATCCTCCCTTGCTGTTTGGGCATCTGAGATCCTGGAGAAAACAGTTTCGTGTAAGCCTTATTGTATAAAAAACAAGGCTTTCACATCCTTCTACCTATTTTCTCTCAACTTGACTTCATCTTTCTCACTTTTAGAAAATCCATTCTTTACCAACTCCCACAGCTCCTAAGATCTGAATAAGGTTCTCATTTTGATACTCCAATGATCATAGTTTTCTCCTTTTAAGACAGGAATCATGGAAAGTTGAGAGGCATTTTAAGATAAGCTTCCATTGCTAGCCATGTTGACAGCCAAGTGTAACAATCCAACTCTGATACTATATTAAAGTCCATGGGCCTATACATAAATAGACTTATAAATGGGTAAGTGTTGAAACCCACTTGTACAAAACCAATTGGCTTGTGCTAAGTCCAACACCTACTCAATTATAAGTTCTTTATTTATTTTATCAATATTCAATGTGAGATATTTTTCTCAACACACCCCCTCAAGTGCAACCGGGCTTTGGCCCATGGTCTAGCATCAACAAGCCGGTTGACACTTGCTTATAAATGGACCGGCTGATATTTCAACTTCAGCTTTGGTTTGGACTAGCATCATTATCAGTCCAACAACTACAATGGGGGCTCGAACATGGATCCTAGGATCTAACCCGTTTGGGTATGAATTTCTGATACCACAAATGTTAGAGATATGAATTACTGAAAGAGTAAAGAAGAAAAGGAGAAGTTTACTGGCTGAAACTGATGCTTTATTCATATGAGAAATAACAATATTTATAGACATGCTTATAGCTGAAAAAAAAATGAAATAACAAACTAAATTTGATTTCTAGCAACTTATTTCCTAACAATTTGGCACTAAATTTGACAGCTAAATAACATAACAAATAGAGTTTGATTTTCGGTTGACCAATTCATAAAGCATTCTCAACAATCTATCCAAAACAACATCTCTTCTAGACCATATCAACCCCTTCCCTATGACAAACCATCCGACCAAACTTGAAACTAAAAGATGTAGTGGAGCTTGTACAACAATAAAAAGAAACAATCCATCAATTGGAACAACTTTCTTCTTCCCTCGAGCAACAACTAGAACAACGCTCAAATTCTCTTAAGCAGTTTATATGCCAAGAAATTGGCTCTTTATCCCATAACCTCAAAAATTTATCCTTTAACCAACCATAAAATTCTACTGGCGACCAAAGAAATTATTCCCCAAATACTTCCTCTTTCAACAACTTATACGATACCAACCCAACCCAAAGACCAACCAAAGTGGAGCTTCTCAAATATGATGGGTCTGAGGATCAATGGGATGGATTTTACAAGCTAAATAATACTTTCAACTATATAACATCTATCTTTCCAAAAAATAATATATCCTTCATTTTCCCTTAGGGAAAGCCCTAAAACACTACAAATACCTACAAATTTCTGGATAATTGTATGATTGGCCTTCCTTTAAAAGGGCTTTTGACATAAGGTTTGGTCCTTCAGAATTTGATGATCCGGAAGGAGCCTTGGCAAAATTGCAACAAACCTCCATGGTTACTGCCTATATAGAACAATTTGAAGCATTCTCAGATAGAGTAACTGGATTACCCGAAAGCTTTTTGTTAAGTAATTTCATAAGTGGATTGAAGGAGGACATTCGGGATACCCTACAGTTGCTATGCCCTACCATCCTTCAAGGAGTAATTGGTTTTGCCCATCTCCAAGCTAGAAGCCGTCGTTCCATCCTTTCACCAAAACCAGTAGCACCCTTTTCCCCTAACTTGAGCAAGAAATCAACTCATTTAGTACGGAAGCTCACTTACTTTGAAATGAAGGAAAGAAGGGACAAAGGGCTTTGTTTTAATTGCGATGACAAGTTTGTGTCGGGTCACAAGTGTAAGCAACATGCGCTCTTTATGCTTGACGTGACTGAATGTAATAACCTAGAAAGTTATAACTATCATGCATGAATTAATTTTCAGTATGTGGTCCATTAGTCTTAAAATGGTGAGAAATAATTTTAGAGACACAGTTAGAAAGCGAACTTGATACTTTTATGGAAAGCGGCGATGTCGGGAACACTGCCGAGAAATTAATAGTCTGATCAACAGAAGAATTTCTGAAGTTGATCTGGGGGTCAAAGATCACCATAATTTATGTGTAATTTTGGTAAAAAGAAAGAAGTGAAAATCATTTAGAAACACTGAAAAAGTAACTAATGGCATAATCATAAATAAATGGAAGTTAAAAGTGAATAGTAAAAATTGGTCGATTGAGGTTATAGAATGACTCCAGAACTATTTTTATAAATAAGGATAAATTAAAATAAGCTTATTAACTCCTTACTCTGATATCTAAATATTAACAGAATTGACAAAATAAATTACGGAAGATTTTGGATCAAAGTGTAATGGACGGAAGTTTGGGGAGTTAGTTGCAATTTGTCAAATTAGATTTTCCATTTATTTTGCCTTAGCCAAGTTGTCTTCATTCTTCTTCTTCTCCACCATTAGAGCCGAACCACCTTTCTTTCTTTTTTTCTTCAATTTCTTCATCATTTCTTATAGATTTCTTAAGGAAATTGATGGAAAAGTTGAGATTTCATCTAGCTTAACTCATTTCCATCCTTAATTTGTAGAAAAGAGCAAAGGAAATCAAAGGGGGAGAGCTTGAAGATTTCGGCCACTTTGACCATTTGAGGTAAGAAGTTTATTTGTTTGGTTTGATTGATTATTTAGATGTTATTTAAGTTGAATTAGATGGGTTTAGTGTTAATTTGTATCGATTGATGCAAATTTGTTGAAATCCCTAATTAGGTTGATTAAATGGAAGTTGTATGAAATGACTTGATGATTTAGTGTTTATTTATGTTAATTGATGTTAGAATTAGTCAATTGGATGTGATTAGACAACTAATTGATAGATTAATTGATGTAGAATTGAAGTTTGGATCAAAGTGCTTTATTTTGCCCTATTGGAGGAATTCGATTGAATTGGCTTGGAAGTGAGCTTGTTCAAGTGATTTGAAAGCTTAGGTGAGTCTATATTACATCCTAAAACATGTCTAATTGATTGAATTATTGATTGGAATCTTGGCATTAAAACCCCTCATTTGGCCGAAACTATATACACTATTCATCCCTTTGAAATTTGCTTTATTTTGCTTGATTTTCTATGGCCTTTTGATCCTATTTTTATGTTGTTTAATCTTGTTTCTTGAATGCCTATACCTTGTTTGACAATGTGACTTTGTGTTGATTGAATTGGACAAGTCAAATTTGTAACCTAACCTAACCTATTGGCTTGCCATTGTATGCCCACCACATGTTCTATGAAATGCCTAGTTCATTTGCCATTGGCCTATTGGTTTGTATTCTATAGGCCTATCATTGAATGCTATTGTCGCCAGTGATGTTGGCATGCCAATTGACCTTCCGTTTTTCGCCACCAAACCAACTTTTGTTCCATGACTTTTCTTTATTTCCAAACTATTGATCATTGATTATATATTATTTATAGCATTACCATTGCTTTTATTGATAACATAATTGACCGATATTGAACCGATTGACATTGTACTAATCGATTTCTGGATGGCATTGTTGCTTATGGTATCCCTTGTTATTGACTCTATATGGTTTGGCAGAGCTACCGATCTGACAGGGTAGTGGGAAAATACTGTCGATGATGTGCATATTGTATTATTGATACCTTAGCTAGGAGAGGCTATGGTCCTGGCCATAGGGTTTGATAAGCCTTATGCTTACTGATACGGATTACTGGGGACCTATATGGTCCATACAGATACGGATTACTGGAAATTGTATGATTTGATTTCACACAGTCCATCCCATTATCTGTCTTTCCATATGGTACTGAGCCTATATTGTATTCATTAGCTATACTGTACCCTAATATGGATTCTATATACTGTTAATTATCCTATTGATACCATTGCTATATTGATGCCTACTATTTATTATTGATGCATATAGATTCACTGAGTATCATTTATACTCACCCTTTTCATTGTTTACCCATTTCAGAAGAGGAGTAGGTTGCAGAATCCCGACTTCTGTTCATCTGTAGATTTCTGCTACAGTTTCTAATGTATATATTCTATTCTGTATTAGATTATTTTGGTGTTCATTATCTAGCTGCTCCATAGGGTATGTAAGGGTTAGCTAGGAGATGAACAAGTGTATATGATGCTTGATGGTATATTTGAGTTATATGATATATAACTGTTACAGCCAATTGCAGTATTTACAGAATGATTGACAGGATAACAAATTGAATGGCAACTAATTAGAAGGGATAATATATTATCGTTTATAGATGATGCACGTGATATTGGGTTCTACGGGTACCGGTCACTATTGGCATCTCCCGTACCCTAAGACCATCGCGATTTGGGAAATCGGGTTGTGATAGAGATAGTATCAGAGCACTAGTTTTACAGATAGTGGAATCTAGGTTACAGATAAATAGTACCCAAATTACAGAGGAATAGTGACTAAGTATAGAATGGGGTAGAATTAAGTATACCATGGAGCATAGGATTTTCTTTGTCGTCTTTTGCTATTATCGTCAGTTATATGTTATTATTCTGCGTTTCTGTCATTTTCTGAGACTATTTTTGCTTTTCTTGATAGATTACAGAGATATCTGACGACAGGGATAGAGATACCAGGGAGGCAGAGGTAGCCTCCAATGAGTCACTAGTTAGGGAGATTGCAGTATCAGAGGGTCCATCTAGATCTCAACGAACTTCAGAGGATACAGAGAAGGGCGATGACCCCTGAAGAGTGGAGATGATGAGAGGGTTATTGGAGTTACAGAGGGAGATGGAAGAGATGAGACGGGAGAGACAACAGGTACAACCACCACTCGCTCCAACAGTAGTGCCTCCACCTGTAGTACCTGTGGCAGTTCTTATAGCACCGGCTCCTATGCAACCAGTGGGGGCTCAGAGGGAGCCAGCTGTACAAGGAGGTCGGAGCGAGATTGAGAAGGGTGGAGTGTCCATGTTTAGCTTTCTGAAGCTAACCTTACCTGAGTTTAGAGGACTTGGTTCTCGAGGCAAATGGAACGCAGGCTTTACGGTGAGCACCCATCTACATGGGCAGAGTTCAGGCAGGTTTTGATTGACGAGTTCATTACTAAGGGTGTGAAAACTCGTAATTTGATCAGATTTGAGCAGCTTGAGGAGGGGGATAAATCAGTGGAGGAGTATGCGAAGGAGTTTATTCGATTGAGTAGATATGCTACTCATATAGTACCTACAGAGGCGGATCTGATTAGTAGGTTTTGGAGGGGTCTACATGCTGCACTCCATAATGCTTTGTTAGCTACAGAGTTTACTTCATTGACTACAGTGATCGACAAGGCTACACAGATGGAGGAGAAATACAAGACTAAGGAGGCAAAGAGGGACTAAAAGAGAAAAGGGGGTCCAGGATCACAGGTTAGGAGGGAGAAAAGCAGCTCCCATCCTAGGCAGGTAGAGCCGGTACCTTGATTTGAGCAGAGAACTATAGGTGGTAGTCAGAGGAGGAGACTACATAGTAGGGGATGGCCAGTAGTTCAGTCAGCACTTGCTTACTCTCAGGGTTCATCGAAGCCAGTTACTCAGGCACCCAACATTCCTATTTGTGGATTTTATGGTTAGAGACATGGAGGAGAGTGTTGGAGATGGACTGGTACATGTTTGAGGTGTGGCTAGTAGGGCCATTATGCTAACAGTTGTCCAGTGAGGGCTGATCAGCAGCCATCTGTCATGGTCTCACAGCCAGTGGTTCAGGCGAGTCAGAATATGGGTAGAGAGGCTACAACTAGAGGTAGAGGCAGGAGAGGACAGGCTCCCAGTAGTAGTCAGGCTCCAGCTGGTAGGGGTCAGGGCAGAGTATTTGCAGTTAACACCCAGGAGGCCTAGAGATCCGACAACGTGGTTACAGGTACCATTTTGATTCTGAATGATATTGCTGATGCCTTATTCGATTCAGGTGCTAATCACTCTTTTGTGTCACCACATTTTGCACCCAAATTGAATAAGGAAAGGAGATTATTAAATGTGCCATTGATGATTGCTACTCTTATGGGTGATACTGGGGATGTTGATTATTACTACCCTGATTGCATTATTGAGATTGAGGATAACATCTTGCGTGCTGATTTGATTGAGTTGCCTGTGCTAGAGTTAAATGTTATCTTGGGTATGGATTGGTTGAAGAGGTACCGTGCAGTGATAGACTGTTATCGGAAGAGAGTTAGATTTCTACCTGATAGGCAGCCATAATTTGAGTTTTAGGGTGATATTCTGAAGTTCCGAGTTAACATGATTTCTGCTATCCATACTAGGAGGATGATTGGGAAAGGTTGTTCGGCCTACTTGGCACATGTGATAGATGTACAAAAGTCTTCTATACAGATGGATCAGATACCGGTAGTTCAGGAGTTTCCTGATATATTTCCTAATGAGTTGCTAGGATCGCCCCCTAACAGAGAGATTGAGTTTGAGATAGAGGTGCATGCAGGCACAAACCTTATATTTATTCCACCATACAGAATGGCTCCAGCTGAATTGAAGGAATTGAAGACGCATTTACAAGAGTTATTGGATAGAGGGTTCATTAGACCGAGCAGTTCTCCTTGGGGTGCACCGGTACTATTTGTGGGAAAAAAAGATGGCTCTTTAAGGATGTGTATATATTACAGACAGCTAAACAAAGTCACAATGAAGAGCAAGTATCGGTTACCTCGGATAGATGACTTGTTTGATTAGCTTCAGGGTCCCAGCTATTTTTTGAAGATAGATCTAAGGTTTGGGTATCACGAATTGAAGATTAAGGAAGGTGATGTACCCAAGACTGCTTTCAGGACCCAGTATGGACATTACGAGTTTTTGGTGTTACCATTCGGTTTGACTAATGCACCGACGACTTTTATGGATCTTATGAACAGGGTGTTTAGGTCATATTTGGATAAGTTTGTCATCATATTCATTGATAACATACTTATTTATTCCAGGAGTGAGGAAGAACACAGGGAGCATCTGAGGATTGTATTGCAGGCACTTTGGGAGCATCGATTATATGCTAAGTTATCTAAGTACCAATTCTGGCTAACCGAAGTGTATTTTCTTGGGCATGTGATATGCAAGGATGAGATTAAAGTAGATCCTCATAAGATAGAAGCAGTTGTTAATTGGCCTCAGCCTACCAGTGTTTCAGAGGTACGTAGTTTTCTGGGTATGGCTGGATATTACAGGAGGTTTGTGAAGGATTTCTCCCGGATTGCAGCTCTATTGACTAGATTGATGAGAAAACAGGAGCGGTATGTCTGGACTGATGAGTGTGATCGCAGCTTCCAGACTTTGAAGTATTGCCTTACCAGTGCTCCAGTATTGGCATTACTAGTAGAGGGGGAGAAATTCACAGTGTATTGTGATGCTTAATGGATTGGTTTGGGTTGTGTACTGATGCAGATGGGTAGGGTAATTGCTTATGCTTCTCGTCAGTTAAAGAAACATGAAGCAAATTATCCGACTCATGATCTGGAGATGGCAGTTGTGATTTTTTCCTTGAAGATTTGGAGACATTATTTGTATGGATCAAAATGCAAGATATATACTAATCATAAGAGTCTACAATATATATTTCAACAGAAGGATCTGAATCTTAGGCAGCGCAAATGGGTGGAGCTACTTAAGGATTATGACTGCGAGATTCTTTATCACTCAGGGAAGGCCAATATAGTGGATGATGCTTTGAGCAGGAAATCGATGGGCAGTTTAGCTCATATTGTGATTGGCAGGAGGCCATTGATTCGACAGATGAGAGAGTTGGTAGATTTGGGAGCAGAGTTGGAGTTGGGATCCCAGGATCAGAACCAGGCTCTGATAACCCAATTTCGGGTGAAGTCACTATTGATTGATGATATTAAAGTGGCTCAGGACAGGGATCCTTATCTACTAAAGCTCAAGGGAGAGGTACAAAATGGGAGGATGATAGAGTTCACAGTAGAGGATGGGATATTGAGATGTGGGTAGTGTATTTGTGTACCAGATTTTGATGGGCTACAGGATCGGATTATGAGAGAGGCTCACTACTCAGCATACAGTGTATATCCAGGGATTGCCAAGATATACCATGATCTGAGGGATGTATATTGGTGGTAAGGGATGAAGAAAGATGTAGCTCAGTTCGTGTCTAAATGCTTAGCCTGTCAGCAGGTTAAGTTTGAGCATCAGAAGCCATCAGGGCTACTTCAGGAGATAGAGTTGCCAGAGTGGAAATGGGAGCAGGTTACCATGGATTTTATAGTTGGTCTATTGAGGACTTCGAGGGGTTATGATTCTATTTAGGTGATTGTTGACCGTCTGATGAAGTCTGCTCATTTTTTGGAGGTTAAGACTAGCTATACGCCAGCTTAGTACGCACAGTTGTATGTGGATAAGATTATACGGCTTCATGGAGTTCCTTTGGTGATCATATCAGACAGGGGTACATAGTTCACATCTCGATTTTGGAAAAAGTTTCAGGAGGCTATGGGTACCCAGTTACGGTTCAGTATTGCCTTTCATCCGCAGAACGATGGGCAGTCAGAAATGACGATCCAAACTTTGAAAGATATGTTGAGATTGTGTGTTCTGGATTTCAAAGGTAATTGGGATTATTATCTGCCATTGATAGAGTTCTCTTACAACAACAGTTATCACTCTTTTATTGGTATGGCTCCATTTGAAGCACTATATGGTAGGAAATACAGATCTCCAGTGTGTTGGGTGGAGCCGGGAGAGAAGCAGCTTGAGGGACCAGAGTTGATCAGAGGGACTATGGAAGAGGTTCCTATGATCAGAGAGCGGATGAAGACTGCCTTCAGTAGGCAGAAGAGTTATGCTGATCCAAAGAGGAAGGATGTACATTTTGTAGTTGGTGATCATGTCTTCCTTAAGGTCTCACCGATGAGAGGCGTTATGAGATTTGGGAAGAGGGGTAAGTTATCACCAAGATTTATAGGCCCGTTTGAGATACTTGAGAAGATTGGTAGTGTGACCTATAGATTGGCTCTTCCACCTAGTATGAGCCATGTACATCCAGTATTCCATATATCGATGGTGCAGAAGTATGTGTCTGATCCATCACACATTTTGGAGGTTCAGGATGTGGATCTCAGTGATGATCTATCTTATGAGGAGCTTCCTGTGGAGATTATTGATAGACAGGTCAGACAGCTTCGAAATAAAGAGATCCCGATGGTTAAAGCATTTTGGAGGAATCAGTCCATAGAGGAGTGCACTTAGGAGGGCGAGCAGGAGATGAGGAGCAGATATCCATTCCTATTCCAAACAGTGAGGTATGTTTTTATTTAAATTCAAGGACAAATTTATTTGTAGGGGGGTAGAATGTAATACCCTAGAAAGTTATAACTATCATGCATGAATTAATTCTCAGTATGTGGTTCATTAGTCTTGAAATGGTGGAAAATAATTTTAGAGACACAGTTAGAAAGCGAACTTGATACTTTTTCGGAAAGCGGCGATGTTGGGAACACTGCCGAAAAATTAGCAGTCCGGTCAACAGAAGAATTTTTGGAGTTGATATGGGGGTAAAAGATCACCATAATTTATGTGTAATTTTGGTAAAAAGAAAGAAGTAAAAATCATTTAGGAATACTGAAAAAGTAACTAATGACATAATCGTAAATAAATGGAAGTTAAAGGTGAATAGTGAAAATTGGTCCGTCAGGTTACAGAATGACTCCAAAACTATTTTTATAAATAAGGATAAATTAAAATAAGCTTATTGACTCCCACTTTGATATCTAAATCTTAACAGAATTGGTAAAATAAATTACAGAAGATTTTGGACCAAAGTGTAATGGACGAAAGTTTGGGGAGTTAGTTGTAATTTGCCAAATTAGATTTTCTATTTATTTTGCCTTAGCCAAGTTGTCTTCATTCTTCTTCTTCTCTACCATTAGAGCCGAACCACCTTTCTTTCTTTTCTTCTTCAATTTCTTCATCATTTCTTATAGATTTCTTAAGGAAATTGATGGAAAAGTTGAGATTTCATCTAGCTTAACTAATTTCCATCCTTAATTTGTAGAAAATAGCAAAGGAAATCAAAGGGGGAGAGCTTGAAGATTTCGGCTACTTTGTCCATTTGAGGTAAGAAGTTTATTTGTTTGGTTTGATTGATTATTTAGATATTATTTAGGTTGAATTAAATGAGTTTAGTGTTAATTTGCATCAATTGATGCAAATTTGTTGAAATTTCTAATTAGGTTGCTTAAATGGAAGTTGTATGAAATGACTTGTTGATTTAGTATGCATTTATGTTAATTGATGTTAGAATTAGTCAATTGGATGTGATTAGGCAACTAATTGATGGATTAATTGATGTAGAATTGAAGTTTAGATCAAAGTACTTTATTTTGCCCTATTGGAGGAATTCCGTTGAATTGGCTTGGAAGTGAGTTTGTTGAAGTGATTGAAGCGTAGGTGAGTCTATATTGCATCCTAAAACATGTCTAATTGATTGAATTATTGATTGGAACCTTACTCTAAAACCCCTCATTTGGCCGAACCTATGTACACTATTCATCCCTTTGAAATTTGATTTATTTTGCTTGATTTTCTATGGCCTTTTGATCCTATTTTTATGTTTTTTAATCTTGTTTCTTGAATGCCTATACCTTGTTTGACAATGTGGCTTTGTGTTGATTGAATTGGGCAAGTCAAATTTGCAACCTAACCTAACCTATTGGCTTGCCATTGTATGCCCACCACATGTTCGATGAAATACCTAGTTCAGTTGCTATTGGCCTATTGGTTTGTATTCCAGAGGCCTATCATTGAATGCCACTATCACCAGCAACGTTGGCATGCCAATTGACCTTTCGTTTTCCACCACCGAACCAACTTTTGTTCCATGACTTTCCTTTATTACCAAACCATTGATCATTGATTGTATATATTTATAGCATTGCCATTGTTTTTATTGATAATAGAATTGACTGATATTGAACTGATTGATATTGTACTGATCGATTTCTGGATGCCATTGTTGCTTATGGTATCCCTTGTTATTGACCCTATATGGTTTGGCAGAGCTACCGATCCGACAGGATAGTAGGAAAATACTATCGGCGATGTACACATTGTATTATTGATGCCCTAGTCAGGAGAGGCTATGGTCCTGACCATAAGGTCTGATCAACCTTATGCTTACTGATACGGATTACTGGGGACCTATATGGTCCATACAGATACGGATTACTGGAGATTGTATGATTTGTTTTCACACAGTCCATCCTATTATCTGCCTTTCCATATGATACCAAGCCTATATTGTATTCATTAGCTATACTGTACCCTAATATGGATTCTATATACTATTAACTATCCTATTGATACCATTGCTATATTGATGCCTACTATTTATTATTGATGCATGTAGATTCACTGAGTATCATTTATACTCACCCTTTTCATTGTTTACCCATTTCAGAAGAGGAGTAGGTTGTAGAATCCCGACGTCTGTTCATCTGTAGATTTTTGCTACAGTTTCTAATGTATATATTCTATTCTGTATTAGATTGTTTTGGTGTTCATTATCTAGCTGCTCCATAGGGTATGTACGGGTTAGCTAGAAGATGAACAAGTGTATATGATGCTTGATGGTATATTTGAGTTATATGATAATTATGTGATATGATATATAACTGTTACAACCAATTGCAGTATTTACAGAATGATTGACAGGATAACAAATTGAATGGTAACTAATTAGAAGGGATAATATATTGTCGTTTATAGATGATGCATGTGATACTGGGTTCTACGGGTGCCAGTCACTATTGGCATCTCCCGTGCCCTAGGACCGTCGCAATCCGGAAAACTGGGTCTTGACACTGAAGAACAAGAAAATGTTGTTGACATGGAGCTTGTGGGGGATGAAAAGGATGAGACACCAACCATTTCCCTACATGAAATTTTTGGAGCTCAAAACAGTACCACAATAAGGATAACAACGAGAGTAGGGAGAAAAAAAATGTTAGCATTCTAACAAATAGTGGGAGCACTCGTAACTTTATGGACCCTGAAGTTGCAAGCAAATAAGGACGAAAGGTACAACCATCTTCCTCTATCAGTGTTTTAGTGGCAAATGAAGATTCTCTTATGAGTAACGGGAAGTGTGGAAAAGTACTTCTCAATTTGCAAGGAACACATAACATAGTCAATTTTCTTTTACTACCATTAACTGGTTGTGATTTAGTTCTTGGTATGCAATGGCTAAGTACCTTGGGTCCAATTATATGGGACTTCAAAACTTTGTGTATGGAGTTTAACATGTAGGGTAAGAATTGCATTCTTCAAGGGAACCAAACAAGTCAACTGTCCCTTCTTTTGGCTGAAAACACCACCACAGACAGATCACAGATTTTCCAAATCATTTTGAGTCAACCCGAGACACCACAACAACCATTACCTCCCTAAATCACCCACTTACTTAACCAATTCAATGATGTTTTCAGCACACCTAAAGGCCTACTACCCCTATGTCAACATGATCATATAATTCTGTTGGTTCAATGGCAACCAACAAGAGTGAATTGGTTGATATTTAAAAATTGTGAGTAAATAAAAATATTGATAAATAGAGAGAAGAGAGAATGAGATAATATTTTATAGTAGTTCGACCAACTCTTTGCCTACATTCACTCCTCAAAGTCACACTCAAACCTAAGATAAAAAACCTAAGTGTTTTGGTTCACACTCAAACATTACAAGTGTTTTTCTATTTGGCTCACACACCTTTAAGAATTACAAGAGATGAGAAAAAGAAAATACTTTTTAATTTTTTCCAAACTCTATAGTAATTGAGTCTCAATAGCCTCAAAGATTTTACAAATAATAGCTCACAAGTATTATTTTACAAATAATCAGCTCTACAAGCAATAAATATGAATGATTAGAAGTAATATTTCAATAACTACTTAAAAAAAGTTGTTCTTTTTTATTTAAACTTCCCACTAGCTCATATTTATATCCCAACAAGAAAAAAAGTCATTTTACCCTCTTAAATGCTCTTAAATGTATTTGTACCAACAAATCAACTGCTAGTTTTTTTTTGTCCATATCTACAGATTCACGCCCGTGACTACCTGCTAGCTGCCGCGACTTCTTTAACATATAAACTATTCACAGTCAGCTACTAACATTCGTGCCCATGGATATCGCCTATCCTACGACTGAAACTACTGTCTAATTGAGGTTCTCTTAGTAGCGTCTGCGACTGATTAATCGCATCCGCAAATATTGCCTCAGCCTTGAACGTGCCCTTTGCACCTGCGACTTGATTGTAGCAGCTGTGAACCATTAATAGTGCCTGCTACTCTAATATTCACGTCCACGAATATTGTCCTATTTGGGACTAAGGTTTCTATCACTTTTTGAGATCCTTAGTAGCAGTTGCAACTCAACAGTAGTGCCCCTACTCCAACAGTAGTACCTTCTATTCCAACCGTAGAGCTTAAGAGTTTTGCTCTTTTAGGGACTTAGGCTACTGTCTTCCTCAATAATGACCATGACTTCCTCATTTGCACATGCAACTCCGATGTCACGGTTGCAACTTTTCCAGTAGGGTTTGCTACTTCTACATTTCATGCACCTTGAAATTTGATGATCTGTTTTATGCATTTCTCAAAGAATGCTCCCCCTTAGCATGTACACTTCATGGATTCACTTCATGTCAATATGAATTTCAATTTCACATTGAACTTTGCTATTAAAGTCTTTCAAATGTGTTAAATATAATTTAGCAAGTTCATGATTTCTCATGGCTTAACCAACTCAAACAAATTGTTAGCGTACTTAACACATTAACACATTCTCACAAATGCACCCTCCACATTCCAAGCCCTTATGATTGACATTTTCGTCCATACTTATGGAAATTCATACTTATATTCTTTGATGATATTTTTATATACAATAATAATTTTAATAAGCATGTGGAGCATCTAACAATTGTGCTTGAGTTACTTAGGCAACATCGATTGTTTGCAAAATTTTCAAAATGCAGGTGTGCTACTAAGGAGATTGATTATCTCGGTCACGTCATTTTTGCTCAAAGCCTTGCGGTAGACAAAACAAAAAATCTTGCATTCTCTCCTGGCCTAAACAGAGAACAATTCAAGCATTGCAAGGGTTTCTTGGATTATTGGGGTATTATCGAAGGTTCGTCCGCAATTTTGGAGAGATAACTGATCCTTTAACTTTCATGTTAAAGAAAGACAATTCCAAATGTACCAATTAGTGAAGATCGGCAAGATTTGGTATTTTTCCATATTTGTATTTTGTATTTTTTATTTTTCTTATTTAATTTTGGTAGGAAGTTTGTTTTTAGGTGCTATTTAAGGTATTATATTAATTTTGATTTGTTTCATTTTTAAGTTAGTTTTGATTCTTTTCCTTGTTTATGTAAATTTAATGATTTGTTTTCTTTTCAGAGTAAATTACCATATTAGACTCTGAGGGTTTTCTAAAAATTATTTTCAATATATAGTTATGTAAACCTTAGGGTAGAGGAAACTTTTGATTTGAATTAAAATAACATTTCCGTGTGAAAGTTGTTTCTTCTAATTTTCGGTATTCTTTTGAATTAACAAATTTTGATGTCTATTAGTCTGATATTCATTTAGAATCAATAGAATTTTAGAAGGCTTCCGCTACGTCAGTTGGTATCAGAGCTTGCGCTTGTTTCTTAGAAACTATGTCTTCAAGGAGATGACACTAGACTGTACCTGTAGAGGAGGTTTATTACCAATGCAACAACTCAGATGGTTCAACGTATCATGAACCATATGGAGGAACGTATGGTATTAACCCAACAGATGAATGAGTTTTTAAGATATCAAATATTTAATCTTCATACCTCAGAAACAATATCAATTGTCAATTGGTATTTATCTACAATATTTGATGATTATCCTAATGAAGAAATATCATTATCTACAATGATAGTTTCATTATTTATGGAGAATCATAATAATATCGGGAAATCGCAACATATCACAATGTAAATTCACAAGAGAGAAGAATATTATTATGAAAATAAATTCACAACTAATTTTTCTACCGCTTCTGATTCTTTTTTTCTTAAAAAAATTTTAATTGATAGTTATATTCAAAATTATTGGATTGGAAATATAATGAATATTGGAAAATTTCATATTCTTTATGAGTATTTTCAAATGAGAAGAAAAAATATATTTAGTCAAATTCAAAGTTGAATTTTCTCTACCCAAGAAAGAATAATGGAGATCAACAAGATTTGGTATTTTTTCATATTTGTATTTTGTATTTTTAGTATTTTTTTATTCTTCTTATTTAATTTTGGTAGGAAGCTTGTTTTCATGTGCTATTTAAGATATTATATTTGTTTTGATGTATTTCCTTTTTAAGGTAGTTTTGATTCTTTTCCTTATTTATATAAATTTGGTGATTTGTTTCCTTTTCAGAATAAATTACCATATTAGACTCCGAGGGTTTTCTAAAAGTTATTTCCTATATATAGTCATGTAAACCTTACGGTAGAGGAAGCTTTTTATTTGAATTAAAATAACATTTCTGTGTGAAAGTTGTTTATTCCAATTTTCGATATTCTTTTGAATCAACGAACTTTGATGCCTATTAGTATGGTATTCATTTAGAGTCAACAAACTTTTAGAAGGCTTCTACTACATCACCAATGAAGCAACACAAGCCTTTGAACGATTGAAGGTTGCTATGAACAAACCAATGCTAGTTATGCCTAATTTTTCTCAACCATTTTTAATTGAATGTTGTTAGCGAAAGCAAAATCGGAGCTATTTTGATACAGCGTAAATGGCCAATGTCATTATTTAGTAAGGTTTTAAATGGTAAGCACTTGCACTTGTCAACCTATGGAAAAGAGTTATTATCTTTTGTAAATGCAATGCAAAGATGGAAGCCATATCTCTTAGGAAATAAATTCATCATTAAGACTAATCATCAAGCTTTGAAGCATGTCTTGGAGCAACGAATCGTTAAAACTTCTCAACAAAAGTGGATCACCAAGTTACTAAGCTATGAGTTCACCATTGAGTATAAGAAAGGAGTTAGGAACACAATTGTTGATGCCTTGTCATGCCAATGTTGTTTTGGCATTACCACAACCATTCCCATGTGATACAAACTGATCCAAGAGGCTTACTTAACAGATGATGACTTGAAGCAACTTATGACCAGGTTCAAAAATGGAGAATTAAGAGGTCCAAAATATGCTACAAGAGACAATATCTTTTATATCAAGGGAGAATCATATTAAGCCCGAAAGCTGAAGCCATCAAAGACATCTTGAAGGCTTTACATGCTGGATCAATGGGTAGCCAGTCAGGCTGACATAGCGGAAGCCTTTTAAGAGTCTGTTGATTATAAATGAATACTAGACTAATAGGCATTAAAGTTCGTTGATTCAAAAGAATACCGAAAATTGGAAGAAACAACTTTCACAAAAAAAATGTTATTTTAATTTAATCAAAAGTTTTTCAACCCTAAAGTTTACAAAACTATATATAAAAAATAACTTTCAGAAAACCCTTGAGCCTAATATGGTAATTTATTCCCAAAATGAAACAAATTACCAGATTTACATAAATAAGGAAATAAATAAAAACTAACTTAAATAGAGAAACTAATCAAAACAAATATAATACCTTAAATAATACCTAAAAATAAGTTTCATATTAAAAGTAATTAAAAAAATAAAAATATCAAAAATATACAAATACAAATATGGAAAAGACCAAATCTTGTTGATCTCTATCATTCTCTCTTAGGTAGATAAGATTCAATCTCGAATTTGTAGTAATATCATCATCAAAATAAATTTTAGAAAAAAAAAATTATATATTGAATATATATGTTCGTAAAATACTTATCAAGAGTATGAGGCTTTCCAATTTTTCTTATGGTTCTCATCCAATATGTCTAATATCTTTCAACATAAGTTTCAAATATTTTTTTTTTATAAATTGAGAACATAATGCGGTAGAAAGATTAATTGAGAGTGTATCTTCATAATAATATTTTTTATTATTGGAAATTAGTATTGTGACCTGTTGTGAGTTCCGAATATTATTATAATTCTCAATAGATGATGAAACTATCGCTGTAGATAATAATATTTTTTCATCAGGATAATCATTAAATACTGGAGGTAAATCCCAATTGACATTTGACATTATTTCTGAGGCATGAAGATTAAATATTTGATCTTTTAAAAGCTCTATAATCCGTTGAGTTAACTGTTTCATCATTTGTATCATATATTCCTCCATATGGTTCATGATACGTTGAACCATTTGAGTCGTTGCATTATGGTAATAAACCTCCTCTATAGGTAGAGTTTGGCGTTATCTCCTTGATGGCATGGTTTTCAAGGAACGAGCGTAATCACTGATACCAACTAACGTAGCGGAAATCTTTTAAAAGTTTGTTGATTCTAAATGAATACCAGACAAATAGGCATCAAAGTTCGTTGATTCAAAAGAATACCGAAAATTAGAAGAAACAACTTTCACACAAAAATGTTATTTTAATTCAAATCAAAAGCTTCCTCTATTCTAAGGTTTACATGACTATTTATAAGAAATAACTTTCAGAAAACTCTTGGAGTCTAATATAGTAATTTATTTCAAAAAGAAAATAAATCACCAAATTTACGTAAATAAGGAAAAGAATAAAAACTAACTTAAAAATGAAACAAATCAAAACTAATATAACACTTTAAATAGCACATAAAAATAAGTTTCTTACCAAAATTAAATAAGAAAAATAAAAAATACTAAAAATACAAAATATAAATATGGAAAAACACCAAATCTTGTTGATCTCCATTACAGATTATCATCAAATGTGTAAACTAATAAGAAGGGATTCTCATTGGTCGGGGCTATGAGAATCAGTTCGGGAATATATAAAGAATTGCGACACTTGGCAAAGGTTCAAAGCGGAAAACTCTAAGCTAGGGGACTGCTTCAACTAGTTCCCATTTCGTCAAAAGCGTGGGAGGATATTAACATGGACTTTGTGGAAGGATTGCCAAGATCGAAAGGAAAAGATGCCATTATGGTCATTATTGATAGGCTGTCCAAATATGCCCATTTCATAGTCTTGCGCCATCCCTTCAATACAATAATTTGTCTCGTTACAATGTCTTTTCACAGCCTTAACTTAAAGCACCTTTGGTTAAGTCATTATGTTCCAAGCTGATTACATAAGAAAGGTATCATTGGTAGGCTTGATAAGTCTTATACCTAGTCCCTCCTCCTGCTTTGATTGATAGACAACTTCCCGTTTAACCAAAGGGATGGAAGCTTGTCCCTCTTGAAAACCCTACACAAACCTTCTCAATGTCTTTGCAAATAGATAAGGGTATCAAAGTAGTTTGCAAGACATAGTCTGGGGTAGCCATATTGATTAGTCCATATTCTGAAGTATTGGACTATTAATTAGTCTATAGTTTGAAGCATTGGACTTAAATTCACCTAAGAATTTTTTATTCTAGTATTTATGAAGTGACAACTGCCTTGGAAACTCGTGGTTATTATATAAGAAATCATTCTAGTTGGTTTGGTATTATTATTTTCTCTCAAAACTTAACTAATGTGTTTAAAGTTCTATTTTATTTGTTTATTAAGCATAGCTATGTAAACTTTTATAAAGACAATATATATAATATATAATAATGTTACACTATATAATATAATATTGATATGGACAAATTATGGTAATCATAAGATAATGAAGGATTATGGGAATTTCAACCTATTTCAAGATGGCAAATCTCCTTAAGAAAATCAAATTTGATTTGGAATTCAACGAATTTCATATGATGAATAACTCCAATTTAAATAGAGCCAATACTAAACAAACTTCCTCAATAAACTCTACCAACTAACAGCTAATAATTAGGCCATAATATCTAAACGATCTCCTTATGGACTCATTTCACTTAAATAAGTCTTATTTGTATTCAAAATATGAAATAAAGGAAAAATCATTGTTCACATTGTAAAACTATTCCCTGCATGGAATTACGACAGATGCTCCATGCTCCACGTAATGCACATACCATTGCTCCCTTCTTTTGAAGAACCTTGTCCTCAAGGTTGAAGTTAGGAAAGCCCTTCTTAAGCACCCATTTAACCCGCCATCGCTGCAACTTCAGCTGTCCTAACCTGACGCCACCCATCCACAAACAACAGCCCGCACACATTCCACGCCTCTTCGTATCACAGTAATACCTTCTAGAAAATCCTTAATAGCTGAAAGTAAATCATCCACTAATTACTTGGACATAGAACCTACTTCATATACTAAAGTCAAACCATATGTTCAATGGAAAAAAAGCTATGTTAGATGAGATTAATGTTTTACAACATAATAATACATGGCAATTGGTACCTAGACTGAGTGGTGTGAATGCTGTTGGGAATAAATGGATTTTTTGAATTAAAAGGAAACGTGATGGTACTATTAACAGGTACAAGGCTTAGTTAGTGGAAAAAAGGTACACAGGAAAATGGTATTGACTATAATAAGACTTTTAGTCCAGTTGTTAAAGCTACAACCATTTGCATGGTGTTATTCTTAGCAACAATTTTTAAATGGTCTACTAAGCAATTTGATGTTTCTAATGCCTTTGTACATGGTACAATTGATGAAACTATATAAATGAAACAACCACTTGGTTATATAGATCCTCTGAAACCAGATTATGTTTGCCAACTTAATAAATCTTTGTATGGGCTCAAGCAAGCACCACGTGCTTGGTTTCATAAACTTACAACTTTTCTTTTTGGTCTTGGGTTTCAAGCTTTCAAAGCGAATAGTTCGGTATTTATGATAAAGAAGGATAATCAACACCTATTTAGACTTGTCTATGTAGATGACACTTTTGTTACAGGTTCTAGTGCCTCGCAGATATCATGGTTTTTCTAATACATGCGTGCCACTTTTCCTGTCAAAAATTTGGGTGATCTTCATTATTTTCTTGGCATAGAGGTAACTCAAATTACTTTGGGTATACATCTTACACAGTATAAATATATTTCTGATCTTTTGCATAGGGAAGGAATGAATGATGCTAAAGCTTGTGCCACTCCTATGGCTTGTATTCGACTTCTGTATTTTCTCATCTTGAGCGTTATTGTCATATTGTGGGTGCTTTATAGTACATTACTCTTACACGTCCGGATATTTATTTATCCGTCAACAAGTTTTGTCAATTTATGCATCAACATAATGAGGATCATTGGATAGCTCTCAATCAACTATTACGTTATCTTAAAGACACTTTGCGCATGAGACTATATTTCTCATATAATTTGTCTCTCCATTTACAATGTTTTGCAGATAGTAATTGGGTTGGTTGCCCTGATGATAGGCGGTCTACTACTGGTTATGCTATTTTTATGGGTCATAATCTTTTTTCTTGGATGGTAAAGAAGCAACATATTATTGCTTGCTCTTCTATTGAGAGTGAGTACCAGGCACTTGCTAATGCTTCTTCTGAAACAGTTTAGATTGTGTTTTTATTATTGAAATTTGTTTTTTTTTCCATCTTATTCGCATATTCTATGGTGTAATAATCTGTGAGCTGTTTATTTATCTTCTAATTCTATTTTTCATGCTCGTACTAAGCATATTGAACTGGATTATCATTTTGTTCGTGAGCTTATAGCTAGCAAGAAATTACAGATTCAATTTATTAAATATGATGATCAGTTTGCTGATATTTTTATGAAATCCTTGGATCATTGTTTGTTCTTTCCAAATCTTGTAAAGTTACGTCTTCAGAATCTTCAAGCATCAACTTGAGAGGGGTGTTAGAGATATTTCCTATATTATAGAATAGAAATTTCACTTGTATTTAGGATTCTGTATATTTCCTATATTGTAGAATATGAATTCCACTTGTATTAAGAATTCTATATTAATTAGAAATCATTATTTGTTTTGTATGTATTTCGCTTTTAACTTTATTAAATATGTATAAATAGAACTATACTCTTTTGATTATTTGAATAACAAATACAAATTTCACATATTAATCTTAAAGGATTGACAAGGTGGCTTATAAGCTGCAATTACCTAAAGGATCCTGAATTCAAGATCCTTTAAGTAGTTGCAGCTTATAAGCCATCTTTTAAATCCTTGAAAGCACGCTTAAGTGTCCATAGTATCTCGGTGCAAGCTTTGCAACCCGTCGGAACTAAACTAAATTTTGCTTATAGGGCTGCAACCCGAGATAAACTATTCTGTCAATCTATGGTTTTGGACTCGTAAAGAGAATTAGGAGGAATAATGCTACAGGCAATAAATACTCAAACTAAGATCCTAAAACTAAAGACTCCTAAAAAGGTCCTGAAAGATTGTCCAGAAAATCTGAAATTTACAAAGTTGCCCCTTAGGCTTAAAATACTTGGCAAACCACTTATTTATTTTATTAGACATATAAATTATATTTTATAATATACTAAAAACTAAAAGACTTAACACATAAGAAGACTTAACACAAAAACAACGTTAGAATTTAATAATAAGAATAATTAATTGAAATAATTTATATCTTTCATCAATCAAAATCCAATCATTCTTGAATTTATTTTCCCCTAAATATAATTTAAATTCCACATTATTAACTTCAAAATAATTAAACTATACTCTCAAACTATTTTTTTTCCTATAATTTTTTGAAAAAAATAATTTCAATTTTAATGCCATATAGATATTTTTACAATTGAAAATCATTTGAGATGTTAAAGAAAAATATCCCAACTTAATTATAAAACATACAAAAAAGATTTTTTATTTTATTTTATTTATTAATAGAGACTTTCGACTAGCTGCTATGTACTTTCCCTCATTCGTATAAATATAAATATAACATTCTTGAAATATTAATATAGGATACAATATGCCTTTAAAGGAATATTGGGTGGTTAGTAGAATGACTTGAAATTAAAAGATCTTAAAATCGACTCCCACATTTATAAAATTCTATGTGATGAAAAAAAGAAAATATATAGGATACAATATAAATTATTCAAGACAAAAATCACCATTATCATTTTTTTTTAAAAAATTTATATTTTTATAAATAATTTTCAACATCATTAAATTTACAACTTATTGTTAAAACTTAAAAAGCTCACCTTCTTATTTTAGAATTCTATTATATGTGTATATATACCTCATTATTCAGTTCAAAAAATAAAATAAACCTAATTATTAGGAGATCACCCTATTTAAACCAAACTTTGCCTAGCCTTTATCGCCACTCTCATTACTCTCCTCCCTCTCTCTAATTCTCCGCTGCTGCTGTTGTTCTCTCTCTCATGGATTTGTCTCCAACTTCTTTGGACTCCACTTGGTGGGTTTTTACACTCCCAGCTGCATTACAAACCCAAAATCTCTTAAATCCAATGTTCATGTTCCTTATCTTTATATCAGTCTTTATTATTACTCTTTCAACATGTGCCTTTTCTAAAGGTGGACTTGCCTGGAAAAATGGTAGAAACCAAATGGGTAGTGTCCCAATTCCAGGACCAAGTGCCCTACCTTGCTTTGGCAGTTTATTCAGATTAAGCCATGGCTTAGCTCACCATACTCTGTCTTGCATGGCTTCAAGCTTATGAGCTAACCAGCTAATGGCTTTTAGGTTAGGTTCAACACCTGCCATTGTTACTTCTGATCCTCAAATTGCTCGTGAAATTTTAACCTCTCCTCATTTTCTAATAGACCCATCAAACAATCAGCAAAGAGCCTCATGCTTTTTAATTTGCCTTTTATGCTATTATGCATTTGTGAAAATACAATATACTGATATAGACGGATGTTAAGCACTGATTTTGGTTTTAGTGTTTTTTTGGGAAAAGGCAGTCAAGCAAGGGTTGAGAGGCTGATGTGTCAAAAAATAGACCATTAGATTTATTACAATAAATATTATAATATTATGACTTTTAAAAATTTTTATAAAATTTTGTTGAATTCAAAAAATTAACACAACAGAGATTAATGTGTTTTTGGCACATCAACTCCTCAACCCATCAAGTAATCTAAATACTTGCTATTTAATTTGACCTTGTTATTTTGCTTGGGATTGATGAACACATTCTTTTAGTTTTTTTTCACTAAGTTTACAAATTCTTCCAGTTTGTGTTCATTTAATATTATTTTGTATTAAATATTATTTACAGATCCTTGGATGATAAACAATAAGCACACAGATCGACACATACACAGCAGTTATAAGTGTGGAAATTGATTTTTTTTTTTATTTTTTTGTTAACTAAGACTTAATTTTTGATGCTGCAAAACATTTTTTTGCTTTTATTAAATAACAAATTCTGCTCTTATTATTATATGTAGTGTTAAAAAGGTCTCACCCTTATTAACATATCAGACAAAATGTTAATAATTGATATATAATATTTTGGACAAATTAAATTATATTATTTGCTATGTGAATTTAGGATGATATTATCAAGATGTTATTGACTTATCTTCAATGTTAAGAATAGTGTTATTATTTAATAACTAATAAATTATACTATATAAAAATTATTGTCAGTTTCTGTATATTTTACTTACAAATAATTTTTTTCATCATTGTCTATTTATTTATTATAATAATAAGCTAACTAGTTATAACTAATTCATGTATATTATATATTATATTTACGGTACTGGATCAATATACAATAACATGTAAATGTCAAGTGAAAAATATTTATACTCAAGTGTCAAACTTTTCCGCACAAAAGAAAAGTAAAATATGAACTTTATCACTAAATATGCACGTAAGTAATAGATAAAGATGTATAAATAGTCAAACGGAAAATTAAAATTTTCGGTACAAGTTATCTTGTAATTTCTTGAATGACCTTTCTATGTCCCCATTTTCTTTTAAATATAACAAATTACCTAATTAAAAATCAATCTAGTCATCTCCTCAAGAGGCAGCAAGATTTTCCATCCTTATTTACATTTTCAATTTTGCACAAACAAACCATATCACAAGTCTAATATTTGCACTATAAATAAAGGGGATCTCTCTTGAACAAAATCACATCCACAAAAATAAAAGCAATAGACATGTCTTCTCCAAGATCTTTAATGTTGCCATTTCTTATTGCTCTTCTATTTTCATTTTCTTGGGTAACGTCAGCTCTTCCCCATGAAGATTTTCTTGAATGTCTTAGCCAACATTTTCAAGATTCTAATTCTATTTCCAAAGTCATTTACACCCCAATAAACTCTTCTTACTTATCAATCTTGCAAATCTCCATTAAAAACAAAAGATTCGATACAAGCACAACACCAAAACCTCAAGTGATAGTTACCCCTTTAAATCTTTCCCACATTCAAGCTGCCATTACTTGTTCTAAGAAACATGGGTTGCAAATAAGAGTTCGAAGTGGAGGCCATGACTACGAAGGTCTTTCCTATGTTTCTGTACTCCCATTTGTGATTGTTGATTTGTTCAATCTTCAATCTGTAACCATTGATGCAACAAACAACACTGCATGGGTTCAATCCGGTGCAACTATAGGTAAACTTTACTATAGTATTGCGCAGAAGAGTCAAAATCTTGGTTTTCCTGCAGGAGTTTGCCCAACTGTTGGTGTTGGTGGGCATTTTAGTGGAGGTGGCTATGGTTTGATGCTAAGAAAATATGGTCTCGCGGCGGATAACATAATTGATGCTCAAATGGTTGATGTTAATGGTAGAATTCTTGATAGAGCTTTAATGGGTGAAGATCTTTTTTGGGCCATTCGAGGCGGTGGTGGAAACACTTTCGGAATTGTCACTGCTTGGAAAGTAAATTTAGTTCAAGTTCCTTCTACTGTAACTGTATTTACAATAGAAAGAACACCTGAACAAAATTTAACAAAACTTGTTCATAAATGGCAAAGTATTGCTGATAAGTTTAATGAAGATTTGTACATGAGAGTTATTATAGAAAGAGTTAATTCAACTACTCAACAAGGAAATACTACAGTAAGAGCTGCATTTAGTACTTTGTTTCTTGGTGGAGTTGATAGGCTTATTCCATTAATGCAACAAAGCTTTCCCGAACTTGGTTTAGTGAAAGAAGATTGCATTGAAATGAGTTGGATTGAATCCATACTTTATTTTGCCGGATTTTCAAGAAACACATCTTTAGATATTTTGCTTGAAAGAACTCAACCTGATATATATTTCAAAGGAAAATCTGATTATGTGAAAGAGCCAATGCCTGAAATTGCATTGGAAGGTATATGGGAAAGACTTTTCGAAGTCGGAGTTGGTTCAGGTCAATTGATTTTTAGTCCTTATGGTGGAAGAATGAGTGAGATTTCAGACTCTAGCATTCCATTTCCACATAGAGCTGGGAATTTGTATAAAATTCATCATGGGGTTTTATGGAATGATGCAGGAATTGAAGAATCAAGAAAACATATAAGTTGGATAAGAAGGCTTTATAGTTTCTTGGCTCCATACGTTTCTAAAAATCCAAGGTCAGCATATATTAACTATAGGGATCTTGACATTGGAACTAATAATCTTGGAAACACAAGTTATAAACAAGCAAGCATTTGGGGTATAAAATATTTCAATATTAATTTTGATAGATTGGTGCATGTGAAGACCCAAGTTGATCCTTCTAATTTCTTTAGAAATGAACAAAGTATCCCACCTCTCTCATCTTGGTGATAATAGGGAGCTCATGGGCCATAGCAATAAGGATGCTTATTTGTCTTTTATATTTGTTTTCATTATGTGGAATAATTAAGTTACATGCATAATCTCTAATAAAATTTGATGCTCAAAATAAAAGGTCCGTGTAGAATATGTAAATTGTAACCATTAATATATATCATAATATTTCATTTTATTTTTATAGTATTATTTGATTGGTCTGAATATATATAGTTTTACTTTTTTCATTTTTTTAAGGATATAAGAAACAAAAAATTATCAATGAAAAGAAAATATAACTATAATAATATTTTAAATTGTTAATATGAAATCGGTAGGTTGCACAAATAATTTGACTATTTTAAGATAAAATTAAAAATTAAGTATTAAAAATTTAAAAATAATATTTTAATATATAAGTAATATAAGTGTTGAAACATCTAAATTGTAAAAATATTTTAAAAAGACTTATTATTTATTATATTTAGCATAACATTTAATTTTAAATTTTTTATTTATCATTTTAAAGAGGTCAATTAAAAAAAAATAATAAGCAAAATTTTTATCTAATGCAATTGAATTCATTCAGTTTTAAGAATTTCTATGGCAAAACACATTTTTGAATTTTTTGTATTTGAGCCTTTTATGTGATCAACATAACAATCCAATCCATTTCCCAAATTATATTTGGATTATTGATGACTTGCTTGCTAAATGGGTTCTCTATATTTAATAAAAATTCAATTAATTTTAAATATCAATTTATTTTTAATATTAAATTATCAATATTAAAATCTAATTTTTATTATAATGAATTTACTATTTTTTATGTGCACGACATGCGTTTAGTCAAATATAATTCAGGTTTTCTAGTTAAATTCAATAAATATATATATACTTAAGAAAACAAAAATAGAACTAATTCAATAATCTACTACCCAATTTACTTCTTTTGATTACTCAAATTCAATTTAATAAAAAAAATACCCATTATTATTGTTATATTCTAAGTGCACTTGTTAAAAATTAAAAATTCAGACAATATTAAATAAATAAAATAAATAAGTGAAAAATAAATATTATACATATCACTTAAAATGATAGTAATTATATTGAAATACAACTTTATAAAAAAAAAAATTTATTCATCCAATTCATTTTTATATTAATTTAATTATATTTCTCTAATATAACTATTTTATAATTATATTTTATTTAAAATAATCACTTTTAATAAATATTCTAAGAAACTCGTTAGAAAAATTGTTATTGTTATTAGTATTATTTAGACGGCCAAATGACTATAGTTTGGCTAGATTAGGTGACAGGAAAATCCACTGTTTGGGTTAGAAATAAAAAGGCAGTACTTTACAATGAAAATATGGAACATTTTTAAAGGAAAGTCTAATGTCTTGAAGGTCTGATAGACCACACAATCTAGCAAGATTAACCTTAATTAATTGTAATTCCTAGCACAAGTTAGTAATTAAGTATCTTATATTTATTATATAATATTATATAGTGTAACATTATTATATATTATATTATATTTGTATATTGTTTTTATAAAATTTTACATAGCTGTGCTTAATAAACAAATAAAGTACAACTTCAAACACATTAGTTTATTTTTTAGAGAAAAAAAAATTACCATGATTGACCAACTAGAATGATTTCTTATATAATGACCACGAGTTTCCAAGGAAGTTGTCATTACTCCTGCACATATGCTTTCCCTTCACAAATACTCACTATTAAGGATATATTTTGAGCCTAAGTGGTGGTACGTTTCTTGACTTGCTCCCAACCAGTAATGTGATCAAGTCCCAGTGTTTTTGTAAGAAATTAGACAACGGGATAAAAAACTCAAATCTTATAAAACCATATTTTTTTTAATGAAAAGCTTTTATATATATTATATTATATAGTGTAAAAGCTTTTATATATATTATATTATATAGTGTAATATCATTTAAAATGATTAATTTAAATTATTTAAATAATAAATAATTGAACTATATAAATTACATTAAATTCCTATATGCAATCCACTTGGGATTGTCTCCCCACTAATCGATGTGGAACTCTCTCCCCATTGTCGCTAAGATGTTACACTTTTCCCTTTTTTGAGGTGTAACATTCTTGTCACAATTTTATTGGCTGATTGATTTATATTTATAATTATATTTAGGTTATTAATCTAGTCCTGATTGATTTTAGATATTGTGATTCACTAATGTTTCAGACAACTTCATTTCGTACTCTACTTCACAGATAGTCGTTTTCCTTTGAGTTTACTAGTTGCATACAATATGACTCAAGGTGACTTTAATATTAAATTGTAATGAATTGATCCAAAACTAATTTCAAATAATTTATTATTTTATGGCTCAATTTCAATCTAAACAATTAATTTAAATTATTTAAATAATAAACAATTGAACTATATAAATCACTTTAAATTCATATACACAATCAATGTGAGACTTTCTCCTTATTATCGTTGCCATGTTACATAATGATAAATTATATGTATATATTTTTTTAAGGGAAATATGGAATTTTAGTAATGAAATTGAAATTAATTAAGTTTTAAATAGCTGATCGATGACTTAAATTAACTTGACCAAACTTCAATATGACAACTTACAATTTAGTCTATGTTCAATTATATATGATGATGTTATGAACTTGTTATTCATTAGTTATAGCATATTAGCAGTAAGAGAATAGAGAAAGGACATTTAACCAAGTCAATGAGCATTTAGGGAATAAACTTATTGAGTCTATCACTTCACTGTCTAATGTAATGGCCATCTATCAATTATCTTTGGATAGGACTGTTACAATCTGCTACAGGGTTCACAAAAGATTGAATTAGCTTTCTTCATCTCTTGTGAAGTTTGCCATGCCAGTGTGCTTTTGGGCTTTATTCTTCCTTTCTAGCTTTTGTGATTGATGATAATTAAGCTCCTCCTTGTATCAAATGTGAGAGAGTTGGACGATTTTATGAACACTTAAACAGTGAACACATAATGATAGAAACTTGAGCGCTTGTGGTGTACACTTTCAGGAATTGATTCTCTCCAATTATCCGATTAATGCTCAGATTCTGCATAATTTGAGTATGCATAAGAGCTTTGCACAACGTCAATCAACATGGTCACCTAAACTACTGTCATAAATCTTGATAAAGGGAAAAAATAGGATTAAGTTGGAAAACCCCAAAATAACTGTATTAAGAAATCCTGTATAACTTGTAGCAATTTAGCATAGAAAGAACAGTATTAAAAACTCTTTAAAATGCCTCTGGGTTATTGATTGCTTTGACATGTATAATAAGAGGATGCTTCATTTTAAGCAAACTATGGACTGGATAATGCTTCATTTTAAGCAACTATGGACTGGATAAGTATGCTGGTTTTAGCATGTTTATAAGACAAAATTCTGAAGATCAATATAAATATTTTGATTGCATTTTGGGACTAAATTATGCCAGATGTTTCTGTGTTTCTTAAATTTCATTGCGATTTAGGGTTCGATGATCCATACAATCAGTATTCAGTATAGCACCTTACGTAAACTAAAACAGTTGAGAGTTATCACTTTGTGCTATCAGGTCCTGCAGCTAAATTTGGACATAACTAGTAGTAAAATTATAGAGGGTAAGCTAAAATTGACATAAATGTTAAAATATTTATAATATTTTAATTATCAAGCCTTTATCCAATATTAGCCGTTAAATTTGTCAATCCTGACCACTCCAAGAGCAGATTTCGTTTAAAAATTATCAAATATAAGATATGATATGCATAACTAGTCCTATAGATTTCAGTTATTAATAGATTAAATTAATACTAAGAATTAAGTTGAATTAGTATTAATTAAAATGAGTATTTATGAATGATTGATCTTTCCAAAAAAATATTATTTTTTTTAAGAATTTTTTCTATAAATTATAATCTATAATTTTAATAACTTTTCTATTGTTAATTGATTCCTACTGAAAATCAATTATCCACAATAATAAGATTTAATTTAATAATATCAGAATTATTTTTAAAGGTATAAAATTATATTTTAAAATTTTAGTCAAAAGTTAATTATGTTATCCGTCACTTAGGCCTTTAAACTTTTACGATAGAAAAATTACTTTTAAAAAATATTAATCATTTTTAATGAATATTTTTAATTAATATAAAGTTTTTCTTTATCATAGTAATAGTAAATATATCAATACAAGGAAATAAAGAGCCATTAAACAAAGTTTTTTAATATAAAATTATCTCTCAATCAAAAGTAGCTAATTAATTTTTTTTAAATAATAATCAAGAGCCATTATTTTTTTTCAACTAAAATCATTCTTTTACTATAACAATCCAATAATATTTTAAAATAATCATCTTCTTGTAAAGACTGATCACGCATAAATATTTATAGTAATCAATACTAATTCAATCTAATTTTTTAATATTAATTAAATTTAATAATTAAAATCTATAGATTAGCACTAACTATCAATTTATTATTAATTAAAAATATCACCTCATAATAATAGGATGACAAACGAGTCCTACCTAATAATTTCTCATCATGAAAACTGTTTTGATTTTGTATGTGGGTTTAAAATGTTTCAAATCTGTCAAATTATTTTTTCTCGAAAAAATAAGATGCTCCCATGCACAAGAGGCTGATATGTTTGGTTGTGCACATTTGAAGCCTGCGGTTCTTAGGATATTTCAAGAGTAAATCTTAATAGTTCAATCATACTTTGAAGACATTAATGCATATTGAATTTTCTAACTTTTAAACCTTTCTGAACATCAATTTTGCTCTTGATTTGGTTTCGTTTTTTTTTTTAGTTCTCTTTGAAAACTTGGGAATAGTAGAGTTCATACAATTTTATCATATACTTCTTTATTAAACTTTTATTTTTAATTCAATAAAGTTTGTTATAATGTTTACTTTGAATTTATTTAATATTTCAATTATTCTTCTATTCATCATGAGTAACTAATTTCTTTCTCTAAAATTTAGATATAGTCTCATAATTTTCTCTATGATTGTCTATGTTGGATTGATTGGAATTACTTGTTAAAATTAATCTTTTATATTAATACTTGAAAATTGTAATTAATTGATCAATGATTGCATGAATTAAATGTATTGAATGAAGTAGCAAGAATAAAAATATAATATTTATTCATTAAGATAATTGACCTATGATATGTGTTATTTAAAAATAAGAGCACTCCTTTATGATTGTTATAAAAATATATTCCATTAAATTTAATGAATTTATGTTAATCGCTTAAGATAAGTAAATATAAAATTAACGTAAATATTTATGTTATATTTTGAGAGATAATATAATTTAGAAAATTTTGATAATTAATTCGAATAAAAATAAGCTCAATTTAAAAAACATAGAGAAATTATAAGTAATCAATTGATGAAATTTAAATACTAGATCTTTAATATATATTGAACTTATCTTGAATTTATTTTCATAAATTTAAATACTTGAAAAATTGAAACTCTTAATTGATTTTTTAAATAATAGAGTAGATTAATAACTTGATACTTATCAACACTTTCTCTGTAGGATCAACACTTAACACACACATTATTACTGTAATATCAATATTTTTGAAATATTTTTAAAATCATATTTTTTTGATAAATAATAATTATTTTATGAATATTTAATTAAAGTTAAATAAATATTTAAAAGTAAAAGGGAAAAATATTTTTTTAAAGTTAATTTTAATTTTTATTAGTGTCATACTATTATTATGTATTGTTTAATAATTTAATTTTTATACTCATTTATTTAGTTAAATAAATTATTTTAATTATTATTATTATAATTTTAAGAATTTTTGAAAATTAAATTTATATTTAAATAATTTTTATTAGATTTTAAAGATATTATTTTTCAAATTTTAATATGTTAAAATGAAGTACATTTTATAAGGATTTTATTAACTATTTATTTATTATTTTTGGACTTTATATGAATTTTCTATAAATTTTCAAAAAAATAATAAATATAATAAAATAAACAAAGACTAATTAGAGACTGTCACGTGACAATCTCGGATTGGCTGCTAGCAGAGAAGAAGGGAAGAAGATGAAGAGGAGGAGAAAAAAGTGATCGGTAGTCCTATTTTCGGTGTCGATTTCAGCCAAACTGGAGGAAGGTGGCCTCCCATACTATCGTGTAGCCTGCCATAAGAAGAGTTCATAGGCACCAATCGTGTTCAATTCTGATTATCAAGTAAGAAGTTATTTCTGTTCAAATTAGCTACCATGACTATGTTGATAAGAAAATTTTAAATAACTGTAACTTTCTCATTTGAACTCCAAATTGAGTAATTCCAGTCCTTATGATTTTTTCTTAATCCCATATTTCATTTGGTACCTAACTTGCCACCTGACGTTCGCTGGAGAAGAAGATCAAAAATAAACCACCAGACTTTCTATAACGAATTTCGACCAATTTCATCGGTCATTTCCAGTGATTCTAGTTTTTTTTTTTTTTTATTTGAACTCTTCTCTTCATGAGTTTTCTGATGGTACTCATTTTGCCCCATTGGTGATCGAAGCTGAGACTAAAAAAAGGGACGCGCGTGTATTTTTCCGGTAACTAAAAGTAAGTAGGTTTTATTTTATTTTAAAAATTATTATAAATTATTTGGAATGTGTTTGGAGAAGAATTTATGGAAAATATTGAATATTGACACTGGTATTAGAATATTTAGATAGTGAATAATCGACAATAATATTTATAGTGAGTGAATAAATTAAGATAAATTAATTTAATTAATTTGAAATTATTATGAAAATTATTTGAAAGATATTTGTGGAATTTAAATATCAAAAGTTAAATATTTGTGGAGTAAATTAATTGAGACAATAGTTAAATTAGGCAGATATCTAATTTAAATTAAGATAAATGATTGGAGTTTGATGAAAATTTTATTTTGGGCAATATTTTGAATATGGTGATAATTATATACATTTTAAGGTAATTAAATGGTGAAATATTAATTACGGTATATTTATCAGAATTATTATTTTAGATATTGAAATAATTGAATTAAAAGTTTAATTATTTGTTGAAACGATTATTAGTTAGTAATATATATATTTTTAATTTTGGTTTATAGATCATTGAGGCATACAAAAATTATTATAAATGTTTATTATTGAGTTTGGAGACTCAAAAGGGTCATTTAGTTGAGGTTGATTGTTGTGATGCCTACAGACTATTTATTTAGAAGTGTTATTATTTTCTTTCAGGAGGTAATGTCCTAATTTTAGGAGAAATTCTGCAGAAATTTTGATAAATTCTTAGTAGTCGTTTTGTAAATTTATTAATGTTGATTTGTATCTTTTATGTTATAATGTCTCCCATATACTATTCAGTTTAGGTATTCCAGGTGTTTCTATCCATCATATATCAAATATTTTGAGAAGAGCTATTTGGTTTTTATATCGTCAAGTTTGTGAGTTGATATATGTAATATCTGCCATTTTGTAGTATTTTTTTTATTGATTTTGTATGTTTGGAGAACCTAGTAAAATTTTAATGAGAATGTTGAGAATGTCAGGAAATTTCTGTTTGTATTGATGCAGGATTTTGTGATCATCATTTCATATTCTTAAAGACATAATTTGATAAAGTGTAAAATATGAAAGTTGTTACTTATGTCTTAGCTATAATTCTGTAACATGGTTTGGAAAAATTCTGTGTATGTGACGAGTTGTGTTTATTTGAGCAAGACTGGTTTGATTGAGAGTTTCTGCAGGGATGCAGTGTCTGTTTGGAATCACTGGGAATGACTGAAATAGAATTAGCTGAAGTTGTGAACATGAAAAATGTTTCTTTGTGTGTTGTAAAGATGGCTGTAAAATTTCAGAATTTTTGGATAAGTATATCTCAGTGAAGAGTGATTTGTATCAGGGTTGTTCGGTTAGATTTTAGGGCAAGAGTCTGAGTGACATTTGGAGAGTCACTACAGTATGTGTGTTGGTTATTTTGATTTGAAATTTTGATATATTGTGCCCCTGCATGTTGATTTTAAGTGATAAAAAGAATTAGTGAGTTTGGATATTTGTAGCTCATTTGCGAGCTGGATAAGTGGGGGATGTTCAGGCAGGAGTTTAACTTAGAGGAATTTTGTTGTGGCGAGCCAGTAAATGCGAGGAGGCATTTTGCGAAATGGCAATGCGAAGTGGCATAATGGTGAAGTGAGTTTGCCGAAGTGGCAGTTGGCAAAGAGGATTTTACGAAGAGCTAAGGCGAAGAGCTAAGACGAAGAGGATTATGCGAAGAGGCATTGTGCGAAGAGGGAATATGCGAAGTGGTAGTTCGCGAAAAAGCGAAGAGGCAAAGAAGCATTGCCAAGGTGGCATATGCGAGGAAGAGTTGCGAGGAGAGTCTGGAGAGGCCGCATACGCGAGGTAGCATATGCGAGCTGGAATAACGAAGAATCAATGCCGGATCAAGTTTGGCCAGCTGGAAGTGCGAGCTGGGAATGCGAAGTGGGAGTGGCGAGCTGGCTTAGGCGAGAGAGTTTTGCCGAGGCAGTTTGGCAAGCTGGTTGGCGTGTTTCTGGGGCAATGTCTATTTAACCCCAGCACCCTCAGCAGCGATTTCACGATTTTTCTCTTCTTCCTTCTTTCGTAAATTCAATCTTTTTCTCAGTTTTGTTCTATTTTATATTCTAAAGCATTAATACTCATATTAATGCAATAGACTTCTAGATTAGTCTATATTAAGGCAGAATCATCAAATTTGAACAGTATTTGCAGAAATCTCAGTTTGAAGAAAATAAGATAAATTTTATTTCTAAGTTATTTTCTTTGGATTTATTTAAGTCTGTGGGTTAGGATAATTAATTCTGGGTGTATAGAATTTATTGTTAGTGATCTGAAGCTATTAATGATAATTAATGTGGGAGAAATTTGGAGGTTGAGACTGCCATGAACAGTAACTCCGAAAATTCAATGCAAATTAAATGCAGTTTTCTTTAAAAAATAAATGAAATTATTGTTGGGAATTAAGAATAGAGATTCTAAGATAATTAATTAATAGAAAATCATATGGAATATTATTGGTTTGGATAAATCCTAATTTTGTATATTTGAAAATTTTCTTAGGAGAAGAAATTCGAACTAGTTGAGGAATTAATTGAGCAGAATTCTAAGGAGGAAGTTAGGAGAAATTATGTAAGAGGTAAGTATGAACATTTTATTTGATTATTGTTCCTTGGAATTAAAATGACCAAAATATTCTTATATTGTTTATCCTTTTGCATATATTTATATACTTGAACTATGTGAATGGCTTGATCAATATTCTTGGATCAAGTTCATATGTTTCTTGCTTGTGAATCCGATTTGAATAATATTATATGATGATGGTCTTGCGACCAATGTACTTCTTATGATTTTGAAACCCATGACCCATGGATAGAACGCTTTTCCTAATGAGAGTAAATTCATTGGTCCATTGTGCACTTTGGGAGTCCAACTGATAGGATTTTTATCAATGTTCCACCTAGAGGGGGCCAGGAGCTCTAGGCGCATGCCTGGCCAAGCATGTGTGCACATTGAGGTAGCAAGGATACCGATGTGTATGTTATAATATGTGATCAGTTCTACCAGATGAGATTTGATAATGCCATTCTTTGTGGGCATTTTTTATTCTAAATATGAATCATGATCTGAATTCGACATGATTTGATATAGCCAATTTATTATGAGACCCGCATTTCTTTCAAGTAAAAGCTTATAACTTCTTTCATACCTATATGTATAATTATTTGTTCATGACCATGATTCGATATTAAATTCTTATTGCATAATGTTCATATCTTACTGAGTTGAAGGCTCACTCCTCTTCTGTGGATTTCAGGTGATAACTTAGCTAGTGAGGGGGCTAATAGAGAAGATCAGGCTTCTTAACTTATTTACTCCAAGAAGCTTCATTGTAATTATTCTTTTGAGATATTTTGTATATTTATGAATGGTATTATGATACAATATGTATTGGAGTATACTCTAGAGCTCTGTAGTTAGTCTTTTGGGGATACTAGAATATTTTGATGTATGAATGTTATCCTTTGGATACTCTTGTTCCTCTCTTATGAGAATCTCTTTTGATCATTAAGGAACAAGAGAAAGATATGAAATGATAATAGAAAGATATAATTGATGTTAAATTATATTTATGGAAATAATCATTGTATGAAAATGTATGATAAAATATGATGTTACAATTTATTTGATGTTGATGAGATTTATGATTTGTGAGTTCTACGGGTTTATGGTGGCCTTAAGCCTACCCTTGCTCTAGGACCGTCGCACCACTGGAGTTGGGGTGTGACAAAGGTGGTATCAGAGCTCTAGGTTTACAATTCTTAATATAGAAAGATAAATAAATATGCATGAGCACCTGTCTAAGTATTGATTAAGATAACTACGAAGCATAAGATCATGTCTCATCTAATTGTGTCTTCCTTTGATATGTATATTTGCATTAAGTGTGCATAGTGAGTCTGATATGTTTGTTCTTCTTATCAGTATCGAGATGCCTCCGCGTAGAGGAAGAGGACAAGGTCAAGGCCGTCCTAGGAGGGAAGTTCCTTTCGAAGAGGGTTCAATAGAAGGAAACAGAGGAGATGAGGTTCCTCCTGTGCCACCAATGAATGTGGCTAATATGGCACAGCAGTTAGACAAGCTGCAGAGGAACTATGAGATATTAGCTAAGTTTATTACTCAGCAGAGGTAGCAGCAGGATCCTCCTGTCCAAGCAGTACCAGAGATTCCAGTTCCTCCACCCCCGCTTGCAGTGGTACATCAGGTTGAGGAAGTATCTTTTGAGAAGTTTCTGAAGCTCAAGCCTTCAGAGTATTGAAGTGAGGTGGATCCTACAGATTTTCTGGAGGAGATAGAAGAGAAGATCCAGATTTTGAGGATTCCATATAGGAGAGCCATCGAGTTTGCTGGTTATTTAATAAAGGCTAAAGCGAAGGACTGGTTCAAGAGAAGCATTTCTGGTATGCTTCGAGATAATGAAGAGCTGTCATGAGAGAGATTCTGAGAAATAGTCCTTGATGAATTTCTTGCAGAGAGTGTAAGGGATGCAAAAGCTATGGAGTTTGAAAGGTTGGTTCAGACTCCGGATATGACTATATCTGAGTATGCGAAGAAGTTTAGCCAGCTGAGTAAGTTTGCTCCAGCCCTTGTACCTTCTAAAGCGGCATGGATTCAGCGGTTCCGTAGGGGATTGGTGGCTCCGTTATTTAAAGTTTTGGCTGCTCTTGAGTTTGATTCCTATTCCAAGATAGTGGATAAAGTAAGGGTGATTGAGAATAGGAAAATGGAAGCCAGATCCGAGAGAGAAGAAAAGAAAAAGGCTAAAGTTGGAAGCTCTTATAGACAAGACAGTGGGGTGAAGAGTATGAATATTGTGCCTCAGTCAGTTGCTAGAGGGGGATTTAGAGGGCCATAAGGGAGATTTCAGCAGAGACCGAATCCCTCCAGATTTGTTTCTCAAGTAAGCCACAGTGCAGCCAGTTCAGCGCTATTTAGTACTAATCCTTCTTGTCCTATTTGTGGTAAGCTTCATAGAGGACCCTGCTTCTATACATCAGGTGCATGCTATGGATGTGGACAGCAAGGTCATTTCCTTAAGGATTGTCCACGGCCTTCTTTCTATGTTAGACATCAGGCTTCTCAAGCTACACTTCAGATGAGCAGAGAGAGGAGCATAGGTCAGCAGCCAAGAGGAGGTAGAGGTAATTTGGGCAGAGCTACTGAAGCTGGCAGAGGATCAGGTCAGCATGAGTCTCAGGCTTCTGGATCAGCTTCGATGGGTAGAGGAAAAGGGAGAGTTTTTGCCTTGGCACAGCATGAAGCTCAAGCATCTAATACTGTGGTTACAGGTATTCTTCAGATTCAAGCCTTGAATGCTAGAGTTTTGTTTGATTCAGGAGCTACGCATTCATTTGTATCATCCTACTTTGCTAAGAAGTTGCATGTGCCTTGTGTTTTGCTTGAGAATGTGTTGATTGTGTCTACTCCTTTGGAGGAGGAGATTGAGGTTCGGAACTCCTATCCATCTTGTGTGGTTAGCATAATTGGTAAAAGCTTGGATGTAGATTTGATTGAGTTGCCAGTGTTGGAATTCGATGTGATCTTGGGCATGGATTGGTTGTCCAAGCATTATGCCATTATTGATTGCAATGGGAAGAAGCTTATCTTTAAGCCACCTTCGGGTGAGGAATTTGAATTCCAAGGGGAACGGAGTGAAGCACCGTATAATGTGATATCTGCCATTGGTGCAAGGAGATTATTGAGAAAGGGTTGCCAAGGATATTTAGCATATGTTCGGGACACTAATAAGAAAGTGAAGAGTATAGAGCAGATTCCTATAGTCAATGAGTTCCTGGATGTATTTCCTGAAGAATTGCATGGATTGCCACCAGATAGAGAGATAGAATTCAGTATAGAGTTGCTACCTGGCACAAATTCGATTTCTATTCCTCCTTACCATATGGCACCAGTGGAGTTGAAGGAGTTGAAGACTCAATTGCAAGATCTGCTTGACAAGGGATTCATTAGACCTAGTAGTTCACCCTGGGGAGCACCTATACTTTTTGTGAAGAAGAAGGATGGTTCTATGAGGTTATGCATAGACTACTGGCAACTTAACAAGGTGACTATCAAGAACAAGTATCCTTTGCCATGGATTGATGATCTGTTTGACCAGTTGCAAGGTGCAAGTCATTTCTCCAAGATAGACTTGAGATCAGAGTACCATCAGTTGAGAATTCGGAATGAGGATGTGTCTAAGACAGCATTTCGGACCCGATATGGACACTATGAGTTCTTAGTGTTGCCATTTGGATTGACCAATGCACCAGTTGCATTCATGAATTTGATGAATAGGGTGATTAGGCCATTCTTAGACAAGTTTTTCATTGTGTTTATTGATGACATTCTTATGTATTCGAAGAGTAAAGAAGAGCATGAAGAACACTTTAGAGTTATGTTGCAGATTTTGAGGGAGCATCAGTTATTTGCCAAGTTTTCGAAGTGTGAATTTTGGCTTGAGAATATTGGCTTTCTGGGGCATATAGTGAGCAAGGAAGGGATTAGAGTTGATCCTAAAAAGGTTGATGCAATTCTCAGTTGGCCTAGACCCATGAATGTTTCAGAAGTCAGAAGTTTCTTGGGTTTGGCAGGCTACTACAGGAGATTTGTTCAAGACTTCTCCAAGATTGCAGCTCCTATGAGCAAGCTCACTTAGAAGCAAGTCAAGTTTCTATGGTCAAATGCATATGAAGAGAGCTTCCAGAAGTTGAAGACTTGTCTCACCAAGGCACCTGTGCTAGCTTTGCCATCAGGTGAAGGAGGCTATGCGGTGTATTGCGATGCATCGCGAATGGGGCTCTGTTGTGTGCTTATGCAGCATGGAAGAGTGATAGCTTATGCTTCGAGGCAGTTGAGGAAGTATGAGATGAACTATCCCACCCATGATCTTGAGATGGATGTAGTAGTGTTTGCATTGAAGATCTGGAGACACTACTTATATGGTGAGAAGTGTGAGATTTTCACAAATCATAAGAGCTTGAAGTATATCTTTCAGCAGAAGGCTCTTAATCTTAGGCAAAGAAGATGGGTTGAATTGCTTAAGGATTATGACTGTGAAATCTTATATCATTCGAGGAAAGCCAATGTGGTAGCGGATGCATTGAGTAGGAAGTCCTTGGGAAGCTTGTCCCATATTCAAGTGTGCAGAAGGTCCCTAGTGAGAGAAGTGCAAGGATTGCATGATATAGGAATCAGCTGGGAATTGTCAGAGTCGGGAGTGCTTTTGGCAAATTTCCAAGTCAAGCCACTTCTCATTGAGCAAATTAGAAAAGCTCAAGATAGAGATCTTCAGTTGGTGAAGATAAAGAATGAAGTGGGCTTAAAGGGAGCTCCAGGATTTCATATGGATGATGGCTTGTTAAAGTATGGCAGCAGGCTATGTGTTCCAGCAGTTGATGGGTTGAAAGATATGATTCTTAGGGAAGCACATCATGCTAAGTATAATGTGCATCCAGGTGCAACCAAGATGTATCATGATATCAAGAATTCATATTGGTGGAGTGGAATGAAGAGGGATGTTGCTGAACATGTGGCCAAGTGTTTGACTTGTTAGCAAGTCAAGTTTGAGCATCAGAAACCATCTGGGTTACTCCAAGAGTTGCCATTGCTGGAATGGAAGTGGGAGAGAGTGACCATAGATTTTGTGGTCAGATTACCAAGAACTTCAAGAGGCTATGACTCGATATGGGTCATTGTGGATAGATTGACTAAGTCGGCTCATTTTCTGCCAGTTAAGACAACCTATGGAGTTTCTCAGTATGCCCGATCTATGTGGATGAGATTGTTAAGCTTCATAGAGTGCCAATTTCAATCATATCAGATAGAGGTACTCAGTTTACCTC
>CANXYC010100203.1:0-29466 GCA_948193065.1 Aleurites moluccanus | reverse complement strand
TTAAAACATAATTACACATGATAAGCATCTCACTATCATGATCATATCATGAATGCCTTCATGTTATGTTTATACCATGGACTTTATTAAACAGTTATGCAATATTACTCTAAACAATAATAATTACTGATTAATAAATAATGCCTTTTTATTGATATATTTCTAAAAAACATCATTACAATGATTGTCTTTAGAGCACCTATATTAACATTCGGCCAAATTAGGATTTTTGTGTATGAATTCTAAACTTCAATTTAACACTTTAGACATGTTATTTGATGTACAAAAGACTCACCTAGCACACCAAACAAGCCACCAAAATTGATTTGCCTCCAATTCTTCAAAGTAGGCAAAAATGGCAAACTTCCTCAATTTGATTTTCTATATCAAACCAACCATAAATCATCCATCAATTAACTTCCAATTAACATATTCTAAACTCAATTTACATAAACTAATCCAAAACCACATAGTCATTTCATACAACTTAGGTTTAGGGTTTAAAAATTGGGGAAAAATGCTATATGAATTAATTGATGTAATTAAACACATTACTCAATCTAATTAACATCTAATATATCTAAATCAACCATAAAATAAAAAAAAAAACAACATTTTTCCTAAAATTGAAGCTTGGGCCAAAATCCTCAAAGTGCTTGTTCTTGAATTTCGTTGATTCTCCAAGGTAGAGAATGGATGGAAGATGGAAGATATGTGGTTTAATTCAAGTTTTCATTGATTTTCCTTTACAAATTTGAAGGAAAATGGGTGGGAGAAGAAAAGAAAATTTTTGGCCAAGAAGAAGAAGAAAATGAAGAAAAAACAATTCTAAGTGTGGTTTATATACTAAGTCACATTTGATAAATTTCATTTTGGTCCTTAATCTTTTCTTAAATTATACTTTTGCCACATTTCCTTCTGTAATTTATTTTGACGATTCTGTTGGCATTTGGATTTCAAAGTGAAGATTCAAACATCTTATTTTTATTTATACTTTATAATAAAAATAGTTTTAGAGCTGTTTTGAAACTCAAACAGTCCAAATTCCACTATACCCCTAAAGTTCCATTTATTTACGGTTTTACTATAGCTTACTTTTTTAGTGTTCCTAAATATTTTTCACCACTTTCTTTTTATTATAATTACACATGCATATATATGATTCTTTACCCCTAGTTAGAATCAGAAATTCATCTGTTGACCAGACTGCTATTTTTTCGACAGCATTATCGACACCGACGTTTTTCGGAAAAGTATTTCGTTTGTGTTCTAACTGAGTCTCTAAAATTATTTTTAGTCATTTTGATGATTTCAAACTAAATACTAAGAACTTTAATCATATAATTATGGTTGGCTTTTCTAGGGTATTACAGTTAGGCTATCATCAGTTGAGGATTCAGAATGAGGATGTATAAAATATAGCTTTCCAAACTAGGTATGGACACTATAAGTTTCTAGTGTTGCCATTTGGGTTGACTAATGCACCAGCTACTTTCATAGATCTAATGAATAAAGTGTTTAGGCCTTTTCTAGGCAAGTTTGTCATTGTGTTTATCAATGATATTCTTATATATTCTAAGTGTAAGGAAGAGCATAAGGAACATCTTTGGATTATGTTACAGACCTTGAGGGAGCATCAGTTATTTGCTAAGTTATCTAAGTGTGAATTTTGGCTCGATAGCATTTGTTTCCTTGGGCATGTGGTGAGAAAATAAGGGATTAAAGTGGACCTGAAGAAATGGATGTGATTCTTAATTGGCCTAGACCCACGAATGCTTCAGAGGTTAGAAGTTTTTTGGGTTTGGCAGGCTATTATAGGTGGTTTGTGCAAGGATTTTCGAAGATTACCGCACCTTTGACTAAGTTTACTCAGAAGCAAGTGAAATTCTAATGGACGGATGCATGTGAAGGGAGTTTCCACAAGTTGAAGACTTGTCTCACCATGACACCTGTTTTAGCTTTGCCATTAGGTGAATGAGGATATTGTCAAGTCTCATTGTAGGGGGCATAATGGTCCTAGGGCATGGGTAAACCTAAGGTCATCAGACACCTGTAGAACCCTTAAACATATCAATCATCAATCATTCATACTTAAACCCATTCAATAATATTCAAGCTTCATTCAACAATTATTAGTGTTACAAAAGTTTTAACAGAGTCTCCTTTGTATTTTTAATCTAATTTCCAATATGAATAGTACCAAATTCAAATTTCAATAATTTCTCAAAATTCTCAACCTGCATAGAAAATATACTCCTAATATGCACCACCCTTATATCCTCAACTCCACAATTCAGGCAGGCATATATAACACTTATATATTTTCCTTTCACATCATGTCTCAATAGCTTACTCACATTTAACATTATCATTATTGTTACCATTTTCCTTATTGTTATCATTATCATTATCATTATCATTGTCTTTTATCACTATTTGCTCATTTTGTATTAATTAACTATTAAATTCTAGTAACAGTTCATATCATATTTTCATATCATTCATACTTACACATATAAAGTCAACCAGAATTATCTATACCTTGGATTATACCCCATAGAGCTCTAGAGTATAAACTTATTGACTCCATAAAAATAAAATATACATTGGAGTCTTTAGTTGTCCCAAGTGTGGAGGAAGGAAAATAACTTAGGAATAGCTTCTACCACCTTATTCCTATAAAATGATAAGGAACCATGAGGTGAGTATAACACTCAGTGAGTTAAATTACATCATTAAACATGTAAATTAGGTAGGTAACAATGAGTGAAAGAAATAAGAAAAATGTTATCAATGTTGCATATCAAAGGTTAACAATTTGCACACCAAATGCGATGGGTGAAAGGAATGGATATCAATAATAGATAACATTGGGTAATCATGTCATAGATATCATACTCATATGTAGAAATGATAGATATTGGGCCTTAAACACATATCACATTTAACTTTAGCATTCACATGTAAAATTAAGTAAGGTGGGCTAGACTTCACGGCTAGGACAAGTCCTTTCCTAGATAGGGTAAACACTGTAAAAGAGTCATTATGCATAATACTGATGGTACTTACCCACTACCCTGTCAGTAAGGTAGCTCTGTCAATTCCACATATAAAAAGGCCAATGAGAATCAGTAACAAAATCAAATAATCATTGGAAACATTAAGGTACTATGACAATTAACATTCGGGGTCGGTACTTTTCAGCAATATGTGACCGGTTTCATTTTCAGTATAAAGGTAGCTAATCAATAATAATCAATGTGGCATCTGGTTGAACATTTGGTGTGCATAACATTTAAGGTATCATGGTGTTAAAACAATCAATCTCAATGTGTAATAACCTATAAATTCCCAACTCATGTGCATGAATTAATTCTCAGTATGAGTTCCATTAGTCTAGAATTGATAGGAAATAATTTTAAAGACATAGTTAAAAAGCAAACTTGACACTTTTCTGGAAAGCGGCGGTGCCGGGAACACTGCCGAAAAATAAGCAGTTCGGTCAACAAAAGAATTTCTGAAGTTGACTTGGGGGTAAAATATGACCATAATTTATGTCTAATTTTGGTAAAAAAAAAATAAGTGAAAATCATTTAGGAACACTGAAAAAGTAAACAATGGCATTTTCGTAAATTAAGGGAAATTCAAGGTGAATAGTGGAAAGTGGTCGGTCGGGTTACAAAATGACTCCATAACCATTTTTATAAATAAGGATAAATTAAAATAAGCCTATACATTCCCCACTTTGAATTCAGAATCCTGACAATATTGTCAGAATAAATTACATAAGATTTAAGGACCAAAGTGTAAAGGATGGAACTTGGAGGATTTAGTTGTAATTTACCATGTGATTTTGTCTTATATTGGCTTTACTATTTCGGTTTATTCTCCAAAGTTGCTATCACCATTGCCGTGGCTTCCATTTTCCTTTCTTCCATATGCCATTTTTCATATTCGTTATAGACCTTAGGAAATTTATGGAAAAATAGCAAATCAACCAAGCTAAACTCCATTCTACCATTAGATTGAAATGAGGAGAAAAGGTTTGGGAGGAATTTCTCCATGAAGATTTCGGCCATCATTGAGCTTAGAGGTAAAGTTGTTGGTTTGTTTTATTTGATTAATGATTTAGTGATTATTTAGGTTGAATTGAATGGGTATTGTATTTAATTGCATTAGTTTATCTTAATTTGATGGAATTTCTCATTTGAAGGTTAAAATTGAAGTTGTAAAGGATGGATTGTTGAATTAGAGTTAGGAATTGTTAATTAATGTTAGAAATGATCAATTGGATATGAATGAACAACTAATTGATGGTTAATTTGAAGTAGAATTGAAGATTTTGAAAATTGAGTTTTCAAAGTAAGCAAATTAGGGAAATTCGGTGGAATTGATTCAATTGGAATGTGAATTGGCTAATTGGATCATTAGGTGAGTTTACATTGCATCAAATATCATGTTTGAGTCATTAAATTGAGAATTGGAAACCATTTGCAAAATACCCCTTGTGGCCGAACCAACCTAACCTAAATTTGCCTATTGAATTGCTTGATTTTCTTTGATTTTTCCTTGCCATTTTGAGCCATTTTAATGTTGTTTGAATTGTGTTTATTGATATGTTTGCTTTGTGTGATAATGTACCTTGTTATTGGTTTGAATGGGCAAGTTAATTTTGCACCAAAACCTAACATATTGGCTTGCCATTGTGTGCCCACCAAGTATTTGACAAAATGCCTAGTTTATTTGCCATTGGCCTATTTGGTTTGCATGCCATAGGCCTACAAATTGAATGTCATTGTCGCCAGTGACATTGGCATGCCAATTGACCTACCAATTTCGGCTATCGAACCAACCTTTGCTTCAAACCTTTACTTGTTGCTATATTTACCATTATTGATTGTACATTATATATGTCATTGCTAATGAGCATATTTGATACTGTATTGATTGATACCGAGCTGATTTATTATTGATTGACTGTTATCCTGATGCCATTATTACTTATGGTATCCCTCGTTATATAACCCTGATATGGTTTGGCAGAACTTTCGATTCGACAGGGGAGTGGGGAAATATTGTCGACCTTATGCATATTATAGTATTGAACCCTAGCTAAGAGGGGTTGTGGTCCTAGCCATAGGGCTTGATCATCCTTATGCTTATTTGATACTGGTGACCTATATGGTCCAGTGATATTGATTGTCTAGAGATTATATGATTTTTTTTCATACAGTCCGTCTCTTTATCTGCCTTTCTATCTGTAGCCGAGATTATATATGATATTTCTTTGGTTTACTGTACCCTGATAACCATTTTGTACACTGCTATTCCTTTGACTGAAACCATTATTTAATTATGCCTATTATTTATTACGATGCATATAAATTCACTGAGTATCATCCATACTCATCCTTTTGTTTGTTTGTTTACCCCATTTCAGGAAATGAGTAGGTTGCAGAATCCCAACGTCTATCTTCCATGGATTTCTGCTGCAGTTTATTCTATATAAATCTGGATTTCTATATTTATACTTAAGGTCTCTTTATCTAGCTGCTCCATGGGTATGTATGGGTTGGTTAGAAGATTAATATTGCATATGAAATATTGATAATTATATTTTGAGTTATATGATGGATTATGATGTGATATGTGAATAATACAGCCAACTGCAGAATGCTTGACAGAATAACAGAATTGTGTAATGGATGGTAATTAATTAAAATGAATAATTACTTGAGGTTTATAGGTTATGCATATGGTATTGGGTTCTACGGGTGCCGGTCGCCATTGGCATTTCCCGTGCCCTAGAACCGTTGCGGTCTGGAAAACCGGATTGTGACAGAGGTGGTATCAGAGCTCTAGGTTTACAAAATGTGAATCTAGGTAACAGATGAATAGTGACTGTAGTATAGAGGAACAGTGATTAGTTACAGAATGGGGTAGAATTAAGTGTACCATAGAGCATAGGATTTCCTTTGTCGTCTATTGCTGTTATCGTCTGTTGTATGTCTTTATTCTGCATTTTTACTGTATTCTGAGATCGTTCTATTTTTCTCAACAGATTACAAATATGTCTGATAACAGAGACAGAGATACCAGAGAGGCTGGGGTTGCCTCTAATGAGTCCCTAGTAAGGGAGATTAGTGTGCCAGAGGCTTCATCTCAATCTCGACGGATTACAGAGGACACAGAGAGGGGAGATGACCCATAGAGGGTAGAGATGATGAGAGGTCTAATGGAGTTGAGGAGGGAGATGGCTGAGATTAGGAGGGAAAGACAGCAGGCACAGCCAGTGCCTGCTCCTGCAGTGGTACCTCCACAATTAGTACCTGAGGTAGTAGCACCGACTCCTGTACAGCCAGTGAGGGCTCAAAGGGAGCCAGCTATACAGGGAGGTAGGAAAGAGATAGATGAGGGAGGAGTATCCATGTTTAGCTTTCTGAAGCTAAACTTACCAGAGTTCAGAAGGGATGGAGGTACAGACCCGGTTGACTTCTTGGAGGAGGTAGAGAAGGTAGTGAGGAGACTACCTTGTTCTGAGTTGAGATCAGTAGAGTTGGTGGGCTTATTGTTAAAGGGTAAGGCCTGGACTTGGTTTTTGAGACATATGGAGATCAGGCTATATGGAGAGCACCCACCTACTTGGGTAGAGTTCCGACAGGGTTTAATTGAGGAGTTTATCACTAAGGGTGTTAGGGCCCTTAATTTGGTCATATTTGAGTAGCTAGAGCAAGGGGGACCGATCAGTGGAAGAGTATGCCGAGGAGTTTATACAGTTGAATAGATATGCTGCTCATTTAATACCGTCAGAGGTTGATATGATTAGTAAATTCCAGAGGGGTTTACGTATTGCACCTCACAATGCCTTGTTAGCTACAAATTTCCCTTCTTTGACTATAGTAATTGACAAGGTTACACAGATGGAGGAAAAGTACAAGACTGAGAAAGCCAAGAGGGAACAGAAGAGGAAGGGTGGTCTAGAATCACAGGCTAGGAAGGGGGAGAGCATCTCCTATCTTAGACAGGTAGAGCCGGTACCCCAATTCGAGTAGGGATCATCTGGGGGTAGTTAAAGGAGGAGATTGTAGAGTAGGGGACCACCAGTGGTACGATCTACACCTACTTATTCACAAAGCTCATCTAGACCAGTAGTACAAGTACCTGGTATGCCAGTTTGTGGGTATTGTGGATGGAGGCATGAAGGGGAGTGCCGATTCCAATCAGGGGCATGTTTGAAGTGTGGCCAACATGGTCACTTCGTTAACAGGTTTCCTTTGAGGGCTGATCAGCAGCCAATAGTCACAGTTTCTCAGCCAGTGGTTCAGGCTAGTCAGAATATGGGTAGAAAGGTTTTCGGCAAAGGTAGAGGCAGGAGAGAGCAGGCTCTCAGTGGTAGTCAGGCTTCAGCTGGTAGGGGACAGATAAGAGTTTCTGCTGTTAACACTAAGGAGATACAGAGACATGATGATGTTGAGATAGGTAACTTGAATACAGAATGATGTAACAGATGCATTGATTGACCTTGGTACCATACACTTTTGGTTTGCATCAGTTAAATAAAGAGAGATAAATTATCGAATGTGCCTTAGAGACAATTACGCTTATGGGGAAAAATGTATAAGTGAATTATGGTTATTTAAGATATGATATTGAAATATATGGTAATGTTTTATTTGCTAATTTGATAGAGTTATTTGTGTTGAAATTAATGTAATACTTGGTATTGAATGGTAAACTGTCCATCGAATAGTCATTGATTGTTAGGAGAAGGAAGTAAGATTCCGATTGCCATAATTTGAATTCCAAAACGATAGGTATGGAATTAGAATCAATTTCATCTCAGTGATTCAAGCTAAAAGATAATAAAGAAGGAATTGTACAATGTATTTGATATATGTATTGAATGTGTAAAAGACTTCAATAAGGATTGATTAGATACTTATGATCCAAGAAGTTTTTTAATATATTTTCTATACAGTTATAAAATACTATTCAAAGATTAATTAGATAGTTAAGAGTTAAAAAGAAAATGTACTGAAGGACTATTTAGAACCCAGTATGGATACTATAAGTTTCTGGTATTGTAATCCGGGTTAATTAATGATTCAATTGCATATGTGGATTTAATGAATATAGTATTTAAGTTATATAATGGATAAGTTTATTAATGACATTCTTATTTAATTTAAGAGTGAAAGGGAACATATAGGGCACTTGGGGATTATGTTATAGACACTATAAGAGTATATGCCAAGCTGAATATATATCAATTTTAGCTAATTGAAATGTATTTTAAGAATCATATAGTACGTGAAGATAGTAATAAGGATAATTTTTTAAGGTAAGGGCAATGATTAGATTACCTTAATATATAAATGTTTTTAAGGTTGTAGTTATTGGAAAAAGGAAAATTCTACAAGAGATTGTAAAAGATTTTCCTATGATTCTAACTTTGATTAATTAAATTGATCGGTAAGTAAGAGAAGTATTAATGGACATATAAATGAGAAAGTATAACTTCTAAACATTGAAGAGTTAATATTATCATCAGTGAATGATAATTTTATAGAGTACTATAAAGATTCAAGAATTTAATTAGGATGTGTTATAGAGGAATGATTACAGGTGATTCTTGATAATTAGAGAACCAAAGGATGAACTACTCGATATATGATTTGAAAATAGCAATAATAGTTTTTGTATTGGATATTTAAGAATTTTGTGAATGATGTTAAGTGTGAAAATGAATAAATCATAAGAATCTTCAGTATATGCATAGTATATAATGTAAATAGAAGAATTTGAATCTTAGGTAACGAAGATAAGTTAATTGTTAAAGAACGAAGACTGTGAAAAGTTTTGTCATTCGAGTAAAGTTAACACTATGACAAATGTTCTTAGTCAAAAGACTATGGGTAGTCTAATTCATATCTTTATTGTTAAGGGACCACTAAATTGTGCAATGAATAAATAAATTGATATGGACATGGAGTTGGATTTGGATCCCAGGATCGAAACCAGGCTCTAATAACCCAATTTCGGATTAAACTGTTACTAAGTGATGATAATAAAGTGACAAAAGATCGGAATCTATATCTTGTGAAGTTAAAGGAAAAATGTTCAAAAGAATATAACATTAGAATTCATAGATAAGGATAGTAATTTGAGCTGTGATAAATAGCTATGTAGCCAATGATAAAGGATTTTGAGATCAAAAGTTCAAGAAGGACTATTATTGATGACGTAATATGAAAAGATAATGTGGCTAAGTTGTGTCTAAAAAAAAAAAGAGCTTAACCTATTAATAGGATAAGATTGAACATTAGAAGCCATTGAGTTGGTACAGATAATACAATTACCCGAATGGATCTGGAAACAAGTTAATTTGTACAGTTATACCTTTGACGATGATTGTTGATGGAGGGATATAGTTTATTTCTTATCTTTTGATAGAAGTTTCAAGCAGCTACAAATATACTATTATGATTTAGTATAGCATTCCATTCATAAACAGATGGACAATCAGAGCGAATGATATAGACAGTAGAAATACATTAAGGTTAAGTGTACTGAAATTTAAAGGTTATGGTGATAAGTAAATGTTACTAATTGAATTTTCATATAACAATAATATTAATCTTTTATTGGTAAGGCTCCATTTAAAGCACTATATGGTAGAAATGTAGATCTTCAGAGTGTTGAATGGAGCCGAATAAAAGAAGAAATTATAGGGGACAAAATCGATCAGAGAGACTATGGAGAAAAGGTTCCTAGGATCAAAGAGCAGATAAGAATTTCCTTCAGATGGAAAGTATTTTGGAAATTGGCAAGAAAGGAAAACTGTCACCGAAATAAGTGAGACCGTTGAGGTATTGAAAGGATTGGTAATATAACTTATAGTTTGACTCTTCCTTTCAGTATGAATCATGTTATCTAGTATTCTACATTCTGATTCTATTTAAAAATGTACCAGACCTGTTACATGAGTTGGAAGTATAAGTGTTGATATTAACGAGGAGATGCCATAAGAGTAGAATTCATAGAAGGTGTAAATTGTCAAGTCTGATAAATTTTGAATAAAAGAGTTTTTAATGGTAAAAGTATGGTAGAAGAACCAGACTATGGATAAAGGTACATGAGGAAGTGAATAAATACAAAGGCCAAATATATGTCTTGCTGCAATACTGAGATACATATGTCTTATTTAAATTCAAGGACGAATTTATCTGTAGGAGGTAAAATGTAATACCCTATAAATTTTCAACTCATGTGCATGAATTAATTCTCAGTATGAGGTCCATTAGTCTTGAATTGATGAAAATAATTTTAGAGACACAGTTAGAAAGTAAACTTGACACTTTTCCGGAAAGCGGCGGTGCCGGGAACACTGCCGAAAAATAAGCAGTCCAGTCAACAGAAGAATTTTTTAAGTTGACTTGGGGATAAAATATGACCATAATTTATGTCTAATTTTGGTAAAAATAAATAAGTGAAAATTATTTAGGAACACTGAAAAGGTAAACAATGGCATTTTCATAAATAAAGGGAAATTCAGGGTGAATAGTGGAAAGTGGTCGGTCGGGGTTACAGAATGACTCCAGAACCATTTTTATAAATAAGGATAAATTAAAGTAAGCCTATACATTCCCCACTTTGAATTCAGAATCCTAACAGAATTGTTAGAATAAATTACAGAAGATTTAAGGACCAAAGTGTAAAGGATGGAACTTGGAGGATTTAGTTATAATTTGCCATGTGATTTTGTCTTATATTGGCTTCACTATTTCGGTTTCTTCTCCAAATTTGCTATCACCATTGCCGTGGCTTCCATTTTCCTTTCTGTCATATGCCATTTTTCATATTCTTTATAGTTTTCCTTAGGAAATTTATGGAAAAATAGCAAATCAACTAAGCTAAACTCCATTCTACCACTAGATTGAAGTGAGGAGCAAAGGTTTGGGAGGAATTTCTCCATGAAGATTCCGGCCATCATTGAGCTTAGAGATAAATTTGTTGTTTTGTTTCATTTGATTAATGATTTAGTGATTATTTAGGTTGAATTGAATGGGTATTATGTTTAATTGCGTTAGTTTATCTTAATTTGATGGAATTTCTCATTTGAAGCTTGGAATTGAAGTTGTAAAGGATGGATTGTTGAATTAGAGTTAGGAATTGTTAATTGATGTTAGAAATGATCAATTGGATATGAATGAACAACTAATTGATAGTTAATTTGATGTAGAATTGAAGATTGTAAAAATTGAGTTTTCAAAGTAAGCAAATTGGGAAATTATGTGGAATTGATTCAATTGGAGTGTGAATTGGCTAATTGGATCATTAGGTGAGTTTACATTGAATTAAATATCATGTTCGAATCATTAAATTGAGAATTGGAAACCATTTGCAAAATACCTCTTATGGCCGAACCAACCTAACCTAAATTTGCCTATTGAATTGCTTGATTTTCTTTGATTTTTCCTTGCCATTTTGAGCCATTTTAATGTTGTTTAAATTGTGTTTAGTGATACCTTTGCTTTGTGTGACAATGTACCTTGTTATTGGTTTGAATGGGCAAGTTAATTTTGCACCAAAACCTAACCTATTGGCTTGCCATTGTATGCCCACCAAGTGTTTGACAAAATGCCTAGTTTATTTGCCATTGGACTATTTGGTTTGCATACCGTAGGCCTACCAATTGAATGTCATTGTCACCAGCGACATTGGCACGCCAATTGACCTACCAATTTTGGCCACCCAACTAACCTTTGTTTCAAACCTTTACTTGTTGCTATATTTACTATTATTGATTGTACATTATATATGTCATTGCTAATGAGCATATTTGATACTATATTGATTGATACCGAGCTGATTTATTATTGATTGACTATTATCCTGATGCCATTGTTGCTTATGGTATCCCTCGTTATTGACTCTGATATGGTTTGGCAGAACTTTCGATTCGACAGGGGAGTAGGGAAATACTGTCGACCTTGTGCACATTATAGTATTGAACCCTAGCTATGAAGGGTTATAGTCCTAGCCATAGGGCCTGATCAGCCTTATGGTTATTTGACACTGGTGACCTACATGGTCCAGTGATATTGATTGTCTGGAGACTGTATGATTTTTTTTCATACAGTCCATCTCATTATCTGCCTTTCCATATGTAACCGAGATTATATATGATATTTCTTTGGTTTACTGTACCCTAATAACCATTTTGTGCACTGCTATTCCTTTAACTGAAACCATTATTTAATTATGCCTATTATTTATTACGATGCATGTAAATTCACTGTGTATCATCCATACTCATCCTTTTGTTTGTTTGTTTACCCCATTTCAGGAAAGGAGTAGGTTGCAAAATCCCGACGTCTATCTTCTGTGGATTTCTGCTACAGTTTATTCTGTATAAATCTGGATTTCTGTATTTATACTTGAGGTTTCTTTATCTAGCTGCTCCATGGGTATGCATGGGTTGGTTAGGAGATTAATATTGCATATGAAATATTGATAATTATATTTTGAGTTATATGATGGATTATGAGGGGATATGTGAATAATACAGCCAACTGCAGAATGTTTGACAGAATAATAGAATGAATAACAAAATTGTATAATGGATTGTAATTAATTAAAATGAATAATTACTTGAGGTTTATAGACTGTGCATATGGTACTGGGTTCTACAGGTGCCGGTCACCATTGGCATTTACAGTGCCCTAGGACCGTCGCGGTTCGGGAAACCGGGTCGTGGCACAATGTCACAATTCAGGTTCTCAAGATGAGCAAAATAATAAGCATTTCAATCTTAATAACAATTCAATAGTAATAGATCAATTTAGGTTTGGTTATTCAATGGCTGTAACAAGGAAGGATGTCAACAAGGAATAAAATTCATTTAAACTCAATAAATCATGTTGTGATAAGGATCAAGCACAATGATGTATAGTTAACTCACTTTAGCCTTTAATCTTTACATTTTCTATTTCCTTTTTCCTTGATCCATTGCCTTAGCATTCATCGTTCACATCATGTCTTTTATTCATTCTTGATGCTACATATCTAATTAATTTCAATTTAGATACCAATTAACATGAAATTACATTAATTGTACTTATATTTAAGAAATTCCTAAAATCTCAAATTTCTAGGGTTTACTTATATGGAAAACCCATATTGGTAGTCTAATTCTTTTAACCATATCTCTCGCTACACTTATCTAATTATTTCAATTCTATTTTCTACTTAAACTAGACATATGATGCTACTATCTATTCAAATTTTAGGTTAATCCTATTACTACACCATTCTCAATAATTCATCAAAATTATACTTACTGTCCTGCAGTTCATATCTAGGCATACTCCATTTCCATGTCTATAACTCAATCCATGTTCATCCAAATGAAAATCCATTTTACAGAAACTTATATCACATATAAAAAAATATTTTTTCTGTTTAACACTTTTCCTAATTCAGAATCTAAAGTCCTCATATCAATAGAATACTGTACCCCTTTCCTATTTGTCTCTCAATCTGGATAGATAACACTTATAGCTTAATATCTCTTAAATTATATGTCCAATGCTAAAATAATTTTACAAGCCTCTAGATAAGATATAAATAAACACTTTTAATATCGAACACTTTGCTTAATTCAGTCTCAAGTATTCTCCAAAATGAAAATATAGTAGCCATTTTAAGAAACCCTACATCCGAGTCAGTTACAATCTTTACTTAATATCTCCTTATTCACTTTGAATGTCATAAATTTCTTTTACAATGATATGTATAACATATATATCTACAACTTTTATGTTTTGTACTTCTCCAAATTCATTCATTAAGTCCATGAAATCTGAACTATAACTTTCTGACCTAAACTATTTCTAAAATTCTTTAAAACTCTAATTCATCCTTTAGCTTCCTTCATATTCCTTTGATTACATAATTCAATTGATTCAATTCATTAACTATTCTAGCTATAACACTTATAGAATAAATTAAAGAATCAAGTTAAGAATCATACCTTAGATGAAGCCTCTCTTCCTTTCTCTTCCAAGAATAGTAAATCCATAAATTTTTCCTTGATCATTTTTCTTATCTAACCTTTCCTTGCTCAAATATTTGGTTTCTATGGAAGAAAATTTGGAAAAATATTTTTGGAGGCTTTTCCATGGATGGTTTGCCTATTAGATATTCAATTAGCTATCCATCTCCTTCCTATTTATACTAAGCTAATGGAAAGATTGAAAAATGGAGAAAATTCTAGAATTTGGGCATTTGTCAAATTTTCATAAATTAGTGGGAAAAATCTTCAATAAAATCCTACTTTCCTTATCCCTTTGGCCAACCACTCCAAGGATTTTTCCTTCAGAATTCTAGATTTTATGAATTGAAATGACATTTGGCTTGGTGGGTCCCATAACTTTGGGTAATTATACTTTTGCCCATAATTTTTCATATTTATAATTGCTACTGCAATTCTTTTTAATTATTTTTAATTGAGTCCTTAAGTTCTTTTCATTAAAGTCCTATGGAACCTTACATTACCTCTACTACCTCAATTCATCTTAATAACTCAACCTCTATAGCTAAAGAATTTTTATACCGAACTTGTTTCAATAAAACTCCAAAATTATAAATTTACATCTTCATAATTTCACTTATCTTCCATATCCATTTCCATCACCTTTAATATCATATTTACTTCAATTTATTTTTAATTAACCCATAATCTATCTAATTTAAGTCATGTGAAAGATAATTAATCAAAAGAACTATCGAAAATTAATTAAAAATAAAAAATTGACAAATTCTTCAATACAATATTTCCTCATCATTTCCTTTTTCTTCACTATCCATTTGCCTATTTGACTTCATATTGCCCAATTTAGAGTATCCTCAATCAATTCTAGTAAAGAACTTCTTAAAAATATTATAAAAATCAATTACTAATAATGGTGCTTATTAACATTCTTATAGTTCTTCGAGTAAAATTTTCCTTAAATAATCTTTTTATACTTTCTAAAACCAGTTTGATCCATTTACTCCTCAATTAACTTAATTTCCACCACTATAATCCATTTGTGTTTGTACAGTCTTCTAGGATATTATAGATATGCGGTATACTATGATGCATCGAGAGTAGGACTTGGATGTGTGCTTATGCAACATGGTAGTGTAATAGCTTATGCTTCTATACAGTTGGTGAAGCATGAGATGAATTACCCTACGCATGATCTTGAGATGACAACAGTCGTATTTTTCTTGAAGATATGGAGACACCACATGTATAGGGAGAAGTGTGAGATCTTCACAGATCAAAAGAGTTTGAAGTATATCTTTCAACAGAAGGATCTCAATCTCAGACAGAGAAGATGGATGGATTTATTAAAAGACTATGATTGTGAGATTTTGTACCATCCAAGAAAGGCTAATGTGGTAGCGGATACTTTAAGCAGAAAACCTTTAGGGAGTTTGGTCCATATCCAAGTTAGTAAAAGATCTCTGGTGAGGGAGATGCAGAGTTTGCAAGACATAGGGATTGGATTTGATCTGTTAGAATCGGGTGTACTTTTAGCCCATTTTCAAATTAAGCTAGTACTTATTAATCATATTAGAGAAGCACAAAATAAAGATTTTTAGTTGGTGAAGTTGAAAGATAATGTGGGAACAAAGAGAGCTACAGGCTTTGGTATAGTTGACTGCACACTCAGATTGGGCAATAGAATATGTGTTCCAATAGTAGACAGATTAAGAGATGTGATTCTCAATGAAGCCTATCATTCTAATTACAATGTGCATCTAGGTGTAACGAAGATGTACCACAACATCAAGAGTTCTTATTGGTGAGTGGAATGAAAAAGGATGTTGCAGAGTATGTGGCTAAGTGTTTGACTAATTAACAAGTTAAGTTTGAGCATCTAAAGCCTTCAGGGCTACTACAATAGTTGCCATTGCCAGAATGGAAGTGGGAGAGAATAACTATAAATTTTATGGTAGGATTGCCAAGGACTTCGAAAGGACATGTTTCAATTTAGGTCATTGTGGATAGATTGACTAATTTAGCCCACTTTTTGCCAGTCAAGATGACTTACACGGCTTCTTAGTATGCACATATATACATTGATGAGATAGTGAGACTTCATGGGATTCTAACTTTGATCATCTCAGGTAGAGGTACTCAGTTCACTTAGAGATTTTGGCGGAAATTGCAAGAGTGTTTGGTTTCACAACTCGATTTCAGCACAACAGTTCATCCTTAGAAGGATGGGCAATTAGAGAGGATCATTCAAACTCTAGAAGACATGTTGAGAATGTGCATTCTAGACTTTAGAGGGAATTGGGATACTCACTTTTCATTGATAGAGTTTGCCTACAACAACAGTTATCATTCAACAATTCAGATATCCCCTTATGAGACTTTGTATGGCAGAAAGTGTAAATCACCCTTGTGTTGGGATGAGGTTGGATAGAAGCATATCGAAGGACCCAAGTTGAAACGATATATGTCAAAAAAGATTTTGCTCATCAGGGAGAGATTGAAGACAGCCTTCAGTCGCCAAAAGAGCTATATAAATCCAAAGATGAAAGACCTTCAGCTTTCAGTTGGAGATCTAGTGTTTCTAAAGGTTTTACCTATGAAAGGAGTTCTACAGTTTGGCAAGAGAGGCAAGTTATTCCATGATTTATTGGACCCTTAGAGATTTTCAGCAAGGTTGGAGAAGTCTCATACAGGTTAGCGTTGCCACCTAACCTGGATAGTGTGCATTCGATATTCCATGTGTCGATGCTTTAGAAGTATGTCGTCGATTCTTCTCATGTGCTGCAAGTTCCAATAGTAGACCTTCAGCAGGATTTAACATATTAAGAGATTTCAGTCGCTATTGTGGATTGAATGATCAAGAGACTACTGAATAAGGATATAGCAATGGTTAAGGTCCCATAGAAGAACTAAGTTATAGAAGAGTGCACTTGGGAGAGTGAGCAAAACATGCAAGACAAGTACCCCCATTTGTTTCAAGAGCAAGGTAATTCTAAAAATTCGAGTATGAATTTTCCTAAGGTGGGGAGAATGTAATACCTATTACTTGGGTTGCATGGTAGAGAATGTGTACATTAGATTTAGTTGTACTTTGTTTGATGCATGTTTGATGATTTAATATGTGTATGTGTCTATGATAGATGTTCTAGAGTGTATGTTGAGTATAGATTACTCTTAGAACATATTTATGATGGTACATGATGAGTGATGATTAAATTTGATGTGATGGACCTGTTTATGCTTAAGTGTGTTGAGTTTGGACAAGTTAGAATGGAGAAATATGAGAGATTCCCACTTAGCAATCTCTTCACGGGCATAAAGCATTCTTTACAAACGTGAGAACCTTTCACCACCGTGAGAAAAATTCCTGGGTGAATTTCAAGTTTCCTTAGATTTTCCTTCACGAGCATGGAACAATCTTTCATAGACGTGACAATGTTTTCAGTTCCAAATATGAGCAGTGGTCATCACAGCCGTGAAGCCTCTCTTCACGGACGTGAAGATGCAGGCCTATATAAGTCTGATCCTTATTCTTTCATTTTCATATTCATTTATTTCATCCCAATTTCTCTCTTTCTTCATAAATACACTTCAACCACCCACTCACTCATTAAAATATCTTCTTAAACATATATTACATTTCGAATAACATAAGATTCAAAAATCAAACCTCCAAGAACCTCAAAAATCCAGATTTCTTAAGAATCTCCATTTTTAGAGTTTCAAAGTATTTACTCCAAACTCATTTCTAAGTTCAAATTAAGTTAATCCATGGCTAGAATAGATGTATATAAGTTGTCTATAAGTATTTAAAGGCATTTATTATGGATTATATGAAAGATTAATGGATTTAGGGTTTTTGGGTGAATAGTAACTATTCATCCCAATATTATAGTTTCTTCTAATAGATGATTAAATTGATGTTAGAAATCATATTTAGATTCTTAAAGATGATTAGAATTATAAGAACTTATCTTGTATGAGTATATTTAGGCAAAACCCTAATTTTAGATATTTGGGGATTTTGGTTTAGGAGAGGAGAATTCAAGAGAATAAGAAGGACTACTTCTTATTTAAGTATTTGAGTGAATTGGCAAGGATAATTGCTTTGAGGTAAGTATGAATAATCCATATGCATGTTGCTCTTTGTGAGTGACATTGTTAAATCTCTATATATGTTCTCTATGATATGAAATATATGTTTAATAGCCTATTTGATAATGAAGTCAAACAGCTATATTTCATCCAAGGCTATAAATATGAGTTGGTGGGAGGCTTAAAAATAAGAGAATAATAATTAAGAACTTATTATTGAGCTATTACACCAAATCATTTATATTTATAGCTTGAAAAACTTATTTATTGTAAAACCATTTGTGTGAGCAATTAGTTGTAAATCTTTGAGTTGGTTAAGACATATTGATTGTTTGAAAGTTGGAAAAAAGTTATAGGGGATTTTTCTTCTTCTCATCTCTTGTAATTGTCACAACCCATTTTCGAATCGCGACGGTCCTTGGATGTGGGAGATGCCAATGGCGACCGGCACCCGTAGAACCCAGTATCACATGTATAATCTATAACCATCATTAAACTATCCATTTTATTTAGTTACCATTCATTCTGTTATTCTATAATTCTTACTGTAATTTAGTGCAATTGGCTATAACAGTCATTATATCATACCATATGATCATCACATATCTCATAATATCATCACATATATATAAATGTTCATATCCTAACTATCCCATACATACCCCATGGAGCAGCTAGATTATGAACATCAAAATGCATAATTCAGAATATATACAACAGATAACAGCAAGCAGAAATCCTCGGATGATAGACGACAGGATTCTGCAATCTACTTTTCTCCTGAAATGGGTAAACAAAGAAAAAGATGAGTATATAAGATACTCAGTGAATCTATATGCATCAACAAATAATCAATAGGTAACAATGGAACAATGGTGCCAATAGGTCAAAATAAGCAATATACAGAATCAATAACAGGTGACAGAATAGTCAATGAACATGTCATAGGCTCGGTATCATATGGAAAGACAGATAAAGTGATGGAATGTATGAAATCATACAATCTCCAGTAGAATCAGTATGGACTATATGCGAACATACAATCTCTAGTAATATCTATATCAGTAGCATAAGACTGATCAGGTCTTATGGCCAGGACCATAACCCCTCCTAGCTAGGGCACTAATAATACAATGTGCACATCGCTGACAGTATTTTCCCACTACCCTGTTGGAGCGGTAGCTCTGTCAAGCTATATTTAGATCAATATAAGGAAACAACATATCAATGGACACCATCATACAACAATGGTATCCTCCATCTTAATAAGCTTAATATCAATCAATCAATTATCAATAGGATCAATGGCATTGCAATAGATGATATACAAACAATGATAAGTGGTTTGGTAATCAATAAAGACATGGAACAAAAGTTGGCTCGGCAAAAGAAAACGGTAGGCCAATTGGCATGCCAACATCGCTGGCAACAATGGCATTCAAATGGTAGGTCTATGGAATATAAAACAAAAGGCCAAAGATAAAATGAACTAGGCATTTAAACAAACACTTGGTGGGCATAATTTGGCAAGCCAATAGGTTAGGTTATGGTTCAAATTTGACTTGCCCATTCCAATCAACAACAAGGCACATTGGCAACAATAACATAGGTATCAAATAAGCAAGATTAAATAACACAAAATGAATCAAATTGGCTAAGGAAACATGAAGAAAAATAAGCAAAAATATAAAGGCATGAATAGTACATTAGGTTCGGCCAAGAACCAACTTTCACCATAGGTTTCCAAGGTTCAATTTAAAGTATTTGGCATGTTATATGATGCATATTAGACTCACCTAAGCCTTCCAATTGCTTTGAAAAATTGCTTTCCACCCAAATTCTCCAATTAAGGCAATTAGGGAAACTTGGTCAAAACTTGTGTTCTACATCAAACAATCCACCAATTAGTTATCTATTAACTTCCAATTGATATATTCTAACATCAATTAACATAAACTATCACTAAATCATCAAACCCTTTCATACAACTTCAAATAAGCTAAGTAATTTAGGCATTTTCATCATTTTGCATCAATTGATGCAATCTAATATAAAACCCATCAAATTCAACCTTAAAATCATCTAACTAAACCATAAAAACAAACTAACTAACTTCTTACCTTGATGGAGTGATGAACCCAAAATCCTTCTTCAATTAATCCTTAATTTCCTTTAAACTTTCTAGCAAATAGATGGAAGAGATAGATAGAACAAAGCTAAAACTCAATTTTTCTATGATTTATTCTAAGAAATTTGATGCAAAAATGGTGAAGAAATGAATGGGAAATGGAAGGTGGAAGGTTTGGCCAACATGAAGAACAAAAGGAAGAAAATGAACAAATTATTCTGAGTGTGGTTTAAATACAAAAATCAATTGGAAAATTACAACTTGATCCCTATACTTCCATAAGTTACACTTTGACCCCAAATTCTTCTGTAATTTATTTTGTCAATTCTGTCAGAATTTGGATTCCAATGTGGGGAGTTAATAAGCTTATTTTAATTTATACTTATTTATAAAAATGGTTTCAGAGTCATTCTGCAACTCTGACGGACCCATTTTCACTATTCACCTTAAAGTTCCTTTTATTTACGATTTTGCCATTGGTTACTTTTTCAGTGTTCCTAAATGTTTTCACTTTTTTCTTTTTACCAAAATTACACATGCATTATGGTGATCTTTTACCCCCTGGTCAAATTTAGAAATTCTTATGTTGACCGGACTGCTAATTTCTTGGCAGTGTTCTCGACACCGCCGCTTTTAGGAAAAGTAACTAGTTCACTTTCTAACTATGTCTCTAAAATTATTTCCCATCATTTCAAGACTTTTGAACCACAAACTGAAAACTAAATCATGCATGTGAGTTAAACACCGCCGCTTTTCGGAAAAGTAACTAGTTCACTTTCTAACTATGTCTCTAAAATTATTTTCCATCATTTCAAGACTTTTGAACCACATACTGAAAACTAAATCATGCATGTGAGTTATAACTTTCTAGGGTATTACAGTAATTCTTAAGGATTTGTGTGTGAGCCTTAGTAAAATACTTGTATAGGTTTGAGTGTGAGCCTTTGATAAAATACTTGTGAAGGTTTGAAGTGTAAGCTTTTGAAAATACTTTGTAAAGGTTTGAGTATGAGCCTAAACACTTGGGTTTGATCTTGCACCAATAAAATATTGGAGTAAAATACTCAAGTGTGATCTTGAGGAGTGGACATAGGCAAGTGTTGGCTGAACCACTATAAAATTCTTGTGTTTGATTTTTCTATTTTTTACTTCATCTTATTAATTTTTAATTTGTCATTTCAACCAATTCACCCCCCTCTTGGTTGCCAAAGGTACTTTCAATTGGTATCAGAGCTTTTTTTCCACATTTTTCAAAGATTTCACTATCTTGGAACAAAGATCATGGCAACTAAAAGATCAGCTATCGTTGAAGGATGTTCAACCATTAGACCACCCTATTTTGATGACACCGACTATCCATATTGGAAAAATCATATGGAAATATTCATGGATAGTGATGGCATTGATTTGTGGGATGTGGTTGAAGAAGGGCATACAGTTCCTACAAAAACTGTGGATGGGATTGTGATCATGAAGCCTAAAAGTGAATAGACGGTTGCTGAAAAAGAGGCAAATATGAGAAACCGAAAAGCAATGCACACTCTCTATTGTGCATTGAGTAAAGAAGAATATAGAATGATCTCCCATTGTATTTCATCCAAGCAAATTTGGGATACATTAGAAAACACTCATAAACGCATAAATCAAGTAAAAGGTAAGAAAATCCAAATTTTTACTCATGAATATGAGCTATTCCAAATGCAACACAATGAAAGTGTATAATCACCTCATGGTGATTGTTAATCAAATGAGGAAGCTAGGGAAGACTTAATCTATTGAGGATATAAATTGCAAAATCCTTAGAGTTCTTCCTAAGAAGGATTGGGAAGCTAAAGTCACTTCCATTAAACAGGCCAATGACTTAAGTGTTCTTCTAATCAATAATTTGATGGGTAAATTACTTACTCATAAGATCACCTTATCTCCAGGAAAAGTTGAAGAAAAGAACATGAAGTAGGCTTTTATTGCTTTAAAGGTGACATCTATAAGTGGAAGTGATGAGGAGGAAGATGATAAAGATATGGCTATGCTCACACTAAAAAATAAGAAATTTAATCCTTAGAAGCGAAAAGCCATATAAGAAGCAAGAACATAGAAGCAATCAAGTGAAGTGCTTTGAATGTAACAAGTATGGTCACATTAAATCTGATTCTCCAATGTAAAAAAAAAAAAAAAAAGAATTATAAGAAGAAAACTTTGGCGGCCACTTGGGATGATTCAAATGACTTGGATGATAAGGAGAAAACAAGCAAGGATGAGGAGGTCAATCTTTGCTTAATGGATTTTGATGAGGACACATCTTCTAGTGAGGCAAGTAATTCTAACTTCACTAATAATGATGATGTTATGCATATGTTGGAATCATTGCTTTCAAAGTATCATAAATTACAAAATAAATATGATAATTTGAAAACAATGACAAATGATGTTTTGAATGCATATGATGGCTGTATTGATGAGATAACTACTTTAAATGTCTCCAAAAGTGAGTTAGAAAATATTATCCTTCAAAAGACTCAAAGTCTTGATGATATTTGTAATAAAAATAAAAATTTAATGGATAGATTAGCTATTCATGATTAGTCTATATCCAAACTTTGCAAAGGCAAAGATAAGTTAGATGAGATTCTTGAATCTCAAAGGTATCCAACTAATAAGTTTGGACTTGGTTATAGTGAAGGTGGTAAGTCATCCACCTCTAAAATCACTTTCGTTAAGTAATTTAGCTCCACTTCACATGTGCCACATATGCCTCCACATAAGGTCATGAGATGTAATACCCTAGAAAGTTATAACTCTTATGCATGAATTAATTCTCAGTATGTGGTCCATTAGTCTTGAAATGATGGAAAATAATTTTAGAGACACAGTTAGAAAGCAAATTTGATATTTTTCTAAAAAGCGGTGGTGTCGGGAACACTGCCGAGAAATTAGCAGTCCGGTCAACAGAAAAATTTCTGAAGTTGATCTGGGAGTAAAATATCACCATAAATTATGTGTAATTTTGGTAAAAAGAAAGAAGTGAAAATTATTTAGGAACACTGAAAAAGTAACCAATTGCATAATTGTAAATAAATGGAAGTTTAAGGTGAATAGTAAAAATTGATCGGTCAGGGTTACAGAATGACTTCAAAACTATTTTTATAAATAAGGATAAATTAAAATAATCTTATTGACTCCCTACTCTGATATCTAATTCTAGATAGAATTAACAGAATAAATTACAGAAAATTTTGGACAAAAGTGTAATGGATGAGAATTTGGGGATTAGTTGTAATTTACTAATAGGATTTTTCTATATATGAAAACACTTAGAACAAAACTTCATCTTCTTCCTTTTGTTCTACCTTGGCCGAACCATAGCTTCACCTTTCTTCTCCATTTTTCTTCTTCATTTCTTACAAATTTCCTTAGGTTGATTAATAGAAAAATTGAGTATTTGTCTAGCTTAACCTAATTCCATCATCAATTGGTAGAAAGGAGCAAAGGAATTCAAGATAATTGGAGGGGGAGCATTCGACACTTCACCTCATTTTGGTAAGGAATTGTTTTGTTGAGTTTAATTGATTATTTAGATGTCATTTAGGTTGAATTAGATGGGTTTGAAGTCAATTTATGTCCATTGATGCAAATTAGTCGAAATCACTAATTTGGTTGAATTAATTTGAAGTTATAAGATATGATTTGATGATTTAGAGTTAGTTTATGTTAATTGATGTTAGAATTGGTTAATTGGATGTGATTAGACAACTAATTAGTGGTTTATTTGATATAGAATTGAATTTGAGATCAAAGTGTTCTATATAGCACATTTGGGAAATTTGGTGGAATTGGCTTGTGCAAAGATGATTTGAAGCATTAGGTGAGTTTACATTGCATCAAATTATATGCCTATATCATTGAATTGATGATTGGAACCTTGCCCTAAAATCCCATGTTTGGCCGAACCTAATGTTACTATTCACTCCCTTGGATTTGCTTGGTTTTTGCTTGATTTTCCTACTCCATTTGATCCTATTTTGATGTTGTATAACCTTGTTTCTTGAATGCCTATACCTTGTTTGACAATGTGACTTTGTGTTGGTTGAATTGTGCTAGCCAAGTTTGTACCCTAACCTAACCTATTGGCTTGCCATTGTATGCCCACCACATGTTCGATGAAATGCCTAGTTCATTTGCTATTGGCCTATTGGTTTGTATTCCATAGGCCTACCATTTGAATGCCATTGTCGCCAGCAATGTTGGCATGCCAATTGGCCTACCATTTTTCGCCACCGAACCAACTTTTGTTCCATACCTTTGTTGTTTACCATAACCTTTATCCTTGCTTATATATTGTATTCTGCTGTACCATTGATTTAAATACTACTTGATTTGAATGATATTGATTATATTGATAGTGATGATATCATTATTGCATAATAGTGTTTATTGACATGTTATCCATTTCTATTGACCTAAATGTGGTTTGACAGAGCTGCCTCACTGATAGGGTTGTGGGTACATACTATCGGCAATGTGCACATTGATATTGATGCCCTAGCTAGGAAAGGTTATTGGTCCCGGTCATAGGACCTGATCAGTCTTATGCCTATGTGATATGTGATCGACTGTGTGATTACACATAGTCTACGTGTTTCATGGCCCTCTGTCTGTCTTACCATATGGTTTCCTTAACTTGCTATGACCATTGTTATTCCTATTGATTTCTGATACATATTCTGTAACTTACATGATTGTTACTGTACCATTATTCCTTATCATGAGTATAACAGTACTTCAGCCTATATTTCATTGATGATGCATGTAGATTCACTGAATATCATCTATACTCATTATTTATTTGTTTACCCATTTCAGGAGAGGAGTAGGGTGCAGAATCCTGATGTCTGTTTCTCTGTGGATTTCTGCCACCGTGACTGATGTATATATTCTATACTGTATTACTATTATTTTGGTGTTCATTATCTAGTTGCTCTAGGGGGTATGTATGGGTTAGCTAGGAGATGAACATATGTACATACTGATGATGAAATTTTGAGTTGTGTGATGATAGTATGATATGATATTGTGATGATTACAGCCAATTGCAGAAATTACAGAATGATTGATAGAATAACATAATGAATGGTAATTAATTAAAATGAATAATATTATGTTTTATAGATGATACATGTGATACTGGGTTCTACGGGTGCCGGTCACCATTAGCATCTCCCGTGCTCTAGGACCATCGTGGTCTGAGAAATCGGATCGTGACATGAGACCTAAGAATGACATGCCTAAGGCATGGGGTCAAAGAAGACCTTCATTTGCATATACTAGACCAAGACCACAACATAAGCCTATACCTCAATTTAGACCAAGAAATGATGTTCATCATAATATGAGGTGTTATTATTATGGTAAAGTTGATCACATGAAATATAGATGCCATGTTAGAAAATTGCATCTAGGTTATATTAATTTAATTGCTCTTAATGCTAACCTCCATGGACCCAAAGGAAAAAGGGTACCAAAAATGGATTCTTCTACTTTTTCCATGCAGAAGTTTTTAAAGAAGAATAATGGAACAAAAATGGTCTATCAACTTCCACATAGGAGAAATGGTGCAAACAAAGCCTATGCATATGAAGCATATGGAAATGGAATGGCAAATAGACCATGCACCAAAGGTTATGAAGCATTAAACAATATGAAGAGGTCACATGATAAAAGGCACTACCTATGGAGCAATGACAGAAAGGCATAATGGAAAAGAGCATAAGAGGTAAACAAATATTACCTCTTACTCCTTTTGCAATTTAAATAATTGATATGCTATAAAATTGATTGATGGCATGTTTAATTGCTTAAATATGTTTAGAAAAATATTTTTGCTTTGATGATCCCTTGTGTACCTCTTGAACATTTTTTTATTTATTAAGAGGGAGAAATGCTTGAAATATAGGAAGAAATTTTTTTCACCCCTTTATGTATTAAGCAATTCATTTTCAAAGTGCAAAATCATTTAGTTGATATCAAAAAGGGGGAGAAGTTGTACAAGTGTTTGAGCTTTTTTGTATGTTTCCTAAACACTTGTAAGTATGGTTTTGTTATCATCAAAAAAGGGGGAGATTGTTGGACCCCTTGGGTTTGATGTTGATTTTGATGATAATAAAACATATTAATGTGTTAATTATGCTAACAATTTTGTTTGAGTTGATCAAGGCATCAGAAATCATGACCAATGATTATTGATAGGTTTAACACAATTTGAAAGAGTGCATATGCTAAAGGGGAGCATATTTGAGAAAAGCAACAAATTAGAATTCAAGTTGCAGGTTGAAAGAAAATAGCGGTCGCTACTAAGAATGTAGCACCCGCTACTAAGTAAGTTGTAACTGCTATACATATTCACGGCTGCAAATTTCAAATCCAAAAGATCCAAATGCTCAGGGGTCATAGTGAGCAAAAGAGTAGTGCCCACTACTTTGATGTAGCACCTGCTATCGAGTAAGTAGCAACCGCTACCTATTATTTACAACCGCGACATTTAATCCAGAAAATTCAATAGCCTGAGTCTGAAAGTGTAGCCCCGCTACTTATGTGTAGCGCTCGCTACTCAAAAAAATCAGCAATAAAAGGTAGCTGTTGGAAAAGCTTTCAACTACACTTTTTGGCATTAAATGAAGCCAAACAGCTATATTTCATCCAATGCTATAAATATGAGTTAGTGGGAAGCTTAAAAACAAGAGAATAACAATTGAGCTATTGCACCAAATCATTCATATTTATGGTTTGAAAAGCTTATTTATTGTAAAACCATTTTTGTGAGCTATTAGTTGTAAATCTTTGAGTTGGTTAAGACTCATTGATTGTTTGAGAGTAGGAAAAAAGTTAAAGTATATTTTTCTTATTCTCATCTCTTGTAATTCTTAAGGGTTTGAGTGTGAGCCTTAGTAAAATACTTGTATAGGTTTAAGTGTGAGCCTTTGATAAAACACTTATAAAGGTTTGAAGTATAAGCCTTTAAAAACACTTTGTAAAGGTTTGAGTATGAGCCTAAACACTTGGGTTTGATCTTGCACCCGTAAAAGGATTAGAATAAAATAATCAAGTATGATCTTAAGAAGTGGATGTAGGAAAGTGTTGGTTGAATATCACGACCTGTTTTTGGATCGTGAAGGTCCTAGGGTGCGAAAGATGCCAGAGGTGACTGGCACCCGTAGAACCCTTCAACCACATCAATAAAAACTCATACTATAACAATATTGTAGCGGAATCATCTATCATCAATTACATATCAGACTTTAATCATACACTCACATAAGCACTATTTATTTTGTTACTCTGTCATTTATTCTATAACTTTCTGTAATTACCATAGTCATATCATTAATTAATCTCCAATATACCCATACATACATGTTCATATACTAACTATACCATACATAATCCATGGAGCGACTAGGATATGAACATATAAAATAATATAGTGTTAAATAATTGCACTGATATAAAAACTGCAGAATCCACAGAGAGTCAAAAAGCTGGGATATCTGCCTCATACTTGGTACTTAGAGAGGGAAACAGTGAGAGGGTAAGTATATATGATACTCAGTAAATCTAATATGTATCGACCAATAAATAGATAATGGAATATCAATAAATAATAGGCAGATGAAATAAATGAATCAATCTGCTCAAAATCTCTAGAATACATAATTAATTACAGAATATGACTGTAAGTCAACAATCACAACAATGAAAAGTATTTCACATAGATAAGATGGATAAATGACAGATAATAGAGCCATACGCATAGAAACGTGTCAAGCACAAATCAATCACATATCAATAAACATAAGACGGATCAAGTCTTATGACTAGGATTGATAACCCTTCCCAGTTATGGCATAACAATATACATTATACACAAAGCCGATAGTATGTACTCACTACCCTATCAGGGCGGCAGCAATGTCAAATCACATCGAAATCAATAGAATCAATAAACACATCAATAGATACCATTTCACAATAATGGCATCACTAAGTATCAATAGCTCATCATCAATCAATTCAATGAGTAATAGAATCAATAGGATATCAATAACAATTGATTATACAATGATCAAAGGTCTAGCAACCAACAATGGAATCAAACATAAGTCGGTCATTTACGGCCAAAAAGTTGACGCAATTAGCATGCCATTATCGCTGGTGACGATGGCATTCAAATGGTTGGCCTATGGATTTTTGAGTTATGCATTTTATCAAACAGATTGTGTGCAACAATGAGATGACAATTTGGCAAGGTTTTGGTGCAACATTGACATTTCCCCTGTAATACTTTAGTTAAAGCTTAGAACCTAAACCATAAGGGGCAAAAACCTAGGAGATTTGTCCCTTGTTTGAAAGCTATACATTAATGTATGTTTATGCTTGAATTAAATATATATGCATGTTTTAGGAAGTATTATACGTGTAAAAGTAGTTTAAAGGCTATTAGGAAGAAATCGGGAAAAATTGAGTTTTTGGTAAACTTGGGGCAAAATAGTCATTTCACACCCCTTCGAGTTTTATCGAAATTAACATGATATTTGAAGGTAGAAAAGAATATTAGGAAATGAAAATGATGATATTATATTTATTTGAAGATTTGTTGGAGAATTAAACCCGGTAGAAGATAAGTCCGGGCAAGCTGCTCGGATAATGATCAAATCTGAACCTAAGGGCAATTTAGTCTTTTCCTTTGAGATATGGACTTATATGGTGTATGCAAGCTTATGGTATTATTTTAGGCTCATCTAAATCTAACCATTGGATGAAATGATGAAGAAATGGATGGTTGGATGGCTAGGTTTCACCATTTCTATCATAAGCCTAATGTATAAGATTATGCCTTTGATATTTAAGTTAGATTTTTCCCACCTCTTCATCATTCTTCATCTTCCTTAGCCATTTCACCAACCATTTTCTCTTTCTTCCTCCACCTAGTTTCGGCCACCATTGAACACCATCAAAGGTTGTTGTTTTCTTTCATTTTTTGATAGAAACATACTAATTCCATCCTTTTAAACATAAATATAGCTTTAGATTCTAAGGAAAAACAAGAAAAAGCAAAGAATCAAAGCTTTGAAGTTTTTGAAGAACTTTTATTAAGTGATTGATTTTACCATTCTTTTGGTTTAATTATGTTCATAAG
>CANXYC010100198.1:0-42449 GCA_948193065.1 Aleurites moluccanus | reverse complement strand
GGGTTCAATAGGAAACAAAGATTTGTCAGGAAATAGGACATGATAGGGAATCTCACCATGAAGAACAGAGGAAGGCATGCAATTAATCAGAAAACAAGCTGTAGACACTGCATCAGCCCAAAATTGTTTAGGAACATGCATTTGGAATAAGAGTGCCCTGACTGTCTCTAGAAGATATCTATTTTTTCTTTCAGCCACACCATTCTGAGATGGTGTGTCAACACAAGAACTCTGATGAAGAATGTCATTATGAAGCAGATAAGTCTAAAAAGTATGAGAAAGATATTCTTTGGCATTATCACTTCTCAATGTATGTACAGAAACATTAAAATGTGTCTTAACTTCAGCACAAAAGGCACAAAAATGAGAAAATAATTCAGAACAATTATTCATTAAATAAAGCCAAGTTACACGAGAGAAGTCATCAACAAAAGTAACAAAATACCGGAATCCAGTTTTGGACACAACAGGACAAAGACCCCAAACATTGGAATGAACCAACTCAAGAGGAAACCTAGCTCATTTATTGACTCGAGGAGAACTAGACAGACGATGATGTTTTGCAAACTGACATGACTCACAATCTAATGAAGATACATTATGAAATTGATGACATAATTGCTTCAATAAAGATAAAGATGGATGTCCCAATCGACAATGTGCTTCAAACAAAGTTAAGACAACTGAGCATGCAATGGTCCTAGGTACTTGAGTATCCAGAATGTAGAGACCAACTGATTCATGTCCTTTACCAATAATTTTCTTCGTCATAAGATCCTGAATAAGACAAGAATCAGGAAAACATAAGATACAACAATTCAATGCATGAGTAAGTTTGCTGACAGACATCAAATTGAAAGAAAATCCTGGTATCCTTCATACAGAAGACAGGGAAAGTAATGGAGTTTGGTTAACATTGTCAGAACCAAGAACATATGAGGTAGAACCATCCGCTAAAGTGACAATAAAAGAAGATGTGTGAGATTGAAATGTGCATAAGAGATGAGGATTGCCTGTCATATAGTCTGTGGCACCAGAATCAATGACCCATTGGGAGGAAGAGGAAAGAAGGCATGTATTTGATTTACCTGACTCAGCAACGACAGTTATGGAAGAAGATGAAGCTTGCAATGCTTCTTGGTAAGGAGTGAATTTAGCAAATTCCTCAGCAGAGACTGTAATGGTCTGTTCAGAAGATGATCTAGTAGCCGCAACATGAGCTGAGTGAGGTTTCTGGGATTTATTGAGCAATTTCCTGCATGTGCGTTTGGTATGGCCTGGCTCATGACAATAATAACAGATAACTCCCCCTGTTTCCTGATTTTGATTATCGCGGTGACTAGTGCCGCTGCCTCTGGTATTACTCCTATGATATGATTGTCCAGTCTCAGAGCTCCTATTATGATTAATAAGAGCACTAGAGGGATGAACTGAGGGTGGAACAAAGATACTAGAATCTGTACGCAGGACTCTAGTAAAAATTTCATGGAGGGAAGAGATCTCAGAACTGGAGAGAACTTGTGATTTGGCAATCTCAAATTGAGAATTAAGACTAGCCAAAAAACTCATTACAGCCATTTGCTCCCTCTGAGCTTGTTGAACTTTGACATCAGGACTAAAAGGTAATAAGACATTCAGTTCTTCATAAATCCTTTTGAAATTCATAAAATAGACTTGAAGTAATTGATCTTGTTGTTCAGCACGATAAAATCCCTTACAAACTTCATAAATACGGGAAATGTTTCCCTTTTCAGAATACATGAACTCTAAATATTCCATTAATTCTTTGACATATTCACAGGGATTAACCAGACTGACCACTGTAGAATCAATTGAATTCCGAATTTATAAAATAAACGAGCATCATCTCTTAACCACTCCTGACGAGAATTGTCGTTTGGTAGATTGTCAGTGAGATGATTGTCTTGAGAAATACTTCGCAAATAAATTCTAATAGTCTTGCACCAATCTAAATAATTCGGACCAGTCAATTTATGATCCGTGATTTTGGACATCATAGGAATTATATCAGTGACAACTGAATTTTTTTTGTTCATCAGCCATTGATAAAATAATAGGACCCAGATAAATTACAGACCTATATATATATATAGAACAGAAACCCTTGATGCCCACAGTAACGAAACACAAAAAAAAATAACAGTAGAGAACAAAGAAGGTTCTTTCCTGCAATGGTGGATCGTGAAGCAGCAGAGAATAGAGAAGAGCCGAACTAGGTGGGTCGATGCCGGTGAGAAAGGACTGGAGAACAGGAGACCGGTCCACACGCCTTCACGTGCCGGTGCGTGTGATGGATGACATACACGTTGGGCGGCGCGTGAGGCTCACTCGCTGACCTTCTGGTGACCAGACTCCAGGGATGGGCCGGTCCGGAGATGGCGCTTCAGTCTACGCCGGTGGTGAGAGGAGATGGTCACTCGAAAAGGGTGACCCAAGAAAAACTCAAAACGGCTTACTAGGCAAAAACGAAACCCAGCAAATTCTGCTCACTTAGGCAGAAACGGAAGCTTGAAATCAGAGTTTTTAGAACCTAATCTTGCTCTGATACCATGATATTCAAAGAGGAAATTATTATTTTCTATATATTCATATAGGTACAAGTATACATATATATACAGATTTGAGATTCTATATTAAGAAACTAACTTAATTCCTAAATCCCTACAATCATTCATACGGCTGTTACTTTCTATAACAGCCCTAAATCTCATAAACGAGTTTGGTAGATTTTTATTTATTTATTTAAAATTAGAAAAAGAAAATCTGCACTTCTCCATTGAATTTAATTTCAGATTCTGCATTCACCGTAACTTTCAAGTCTTACCAGTGGAGAGAAAGTCTTCAGGTAGCTTGAGCAGTTTACCAAGCCAGTCTAAAACAATCATTTCAAGCTCTGTCGCAGCAGGAGAAGTTATCCAACTAAAACCCACCATATTGATACCAGCACTAAGCATTTCTCCCAAAAATCCGGCAACACTGCTATTAGAAGGATAATATGCAAAAAAATTTGGGCTTTGCCAGTGAGTCACTCCTGGAAGAATCTTTTCTTGAACATCTGCAACCACACATAAACCCACCAACACCACCAACACCAACAACAAAATATCAAGAAATCATATAAATAAATAGATACTAACAAACTCATTCAAAATTCATATAACCATTTTTATGAAAGAATATTTATTTATATGCATAAGCAAGATATGAACTTTTACTTTCTTTCAATTAGTAGAAGTATATGGTGATATAATTAAGTAAATTCACCATCAAGAACATTTTGCAATGACTCAGGTCGATTAGGTGCAGATTCTGGCAGAAGTTTTCGAAGATATCCAGGCTGCATAATCAAAATTAACAAATGAATTTATAACTAAAAAAAAAGAAAAGAAGAACTTTACTTAGATAACTGGGAAATGTGGGTAGATTCAAGGACCCAAAAAAGAGTACAAATGCACAAGATTATAGTTAGTTACCTCAACTTGGCTAAGAACTGGGAAATTCTCCATGGATTTATAGTAATCAGCAATAAAATCAACCATCTTATGTGCATGTTCTCTCAATTGCTCTGCATCCATTGGCTTTAGCTCCCCTTGCCTAAACATAAATAAAAAATACAAAATTATGAATTATAAATCGAAACAAAAGAAACTGTAACCATTTCATGGTAATGCGAGGCAGAGAGCTTTGAGACTTACATGTTTTAGCTAAAAAGGCGAAGTGGGTATTTGACTTTTTTTATGAAACTGAAAGTGGGTATGTGTTTGCTGGTGGATTTTTAACTTCTATCGGAGAAAACAATGTGTTTGGTTAAAGAATCAATATTCAAGATCCAATTTTGGCATTATATAAGAAGGAGAAGAAGAAGAGAGTGAGAGAAAGAACGGAAGATTATGTGTGTAAGATACAGGTCAATAGGAGTGTTTCAATTGTCACCACCAGCTTATTGCCATAGCAATCCAACGGCTAGGATAATTCTATGACAATTTAGGCTAAAATCAAATTTCAATCTTCAAATTTAGATAGAAATTAATTAAAAATTTCAATTTTATATATTTGGCAAATTATTAATGATTTCATTAATTAAATTTAAAAATTAATATAAAAAATTTAAAGATTAAATTGATAATATAATATATAATATAATAAAAAATTAATTATTATTTTTTTCCTATAAAATGACCTAATACACTAAATTCTCTTAACTTTTCAAAAATACACTGATTCACCCTAATAAATGTCACAATATTATTAGATTATTCCTTCTAATTTTACCATTAGCCAACCCTATAAAGATAGTAAAAAAAAATAAAAATTTCATTACCATTTATTTTTAATTAATTACATTTTATTTTTATTTTAAAAAAAAAATTTAAGGTTAAAAAAATTATTTTTTATATTTTTTGATAAATTTTTTTAAGAAGAAATTAAATTATTTTTTTTTTAATTTTTTAATACAAATAAAAAATTTATTTTCATATTTTTGACAAAGTTAAAAATAAAAAGTAAAAAATATTTTTTAAAAAATATTTTTATTTTTTATTTTTTATTTTCAAATTTTTATTTTTTAAAAAATAAAATAAAATATTTTTATTTTCAAATTTGCCAAAAGTATGAAAATATATTTTTTAATTCTAAAAAATATTTTTTAAAATAAAAATAAAATATAATTAATTAAAATTAAAGAGTACGGACAATTTTGTCTTTTCACAGCTCTTGTAGGGTTGACTAACTGCAAAATTAGACGAAAGGGTTTGATAGTATATTGTGACATTTGTCGGGAGAGTTATTATATTTTTGAAAAGTTAAAAAGATTTAGTATATTTGATCATTTTATAGGGAAGAAATAGTAATTAACCCGATAATAAATTTAAGAATTAATTTGACCATTTGATATTTTGATTACTAATTTTTTTTTTTACAATCATGACTTAGGGTAAGATTACATCTAAACTTAATTTCACGTTTCAAATTATGATAGAACTAAAATAAAAATGATATAATTACAAAAATACACAAAGTTCAACACAAAATCTAATAATAAATTCTCTTACTAGTCCAATTATTTCTTGAAATTTATATAGCCCAACATATTTCAGTTAAACCAAATGTTTTATTACATTGATTTTGTTGTGAAGATGTTTTCACTATAATTAAAAGATAATGCAATTTTTTTTTCTTTTTTGGTAACTAATTTCACAGTGTTTTGAGTGTTCAGTTTAGGGTTCTCTCAATAAATTTCACTGTGTTAACCATCCTATATTTTGTACAAATGAAATATCATTTGGAATTGATTATGCTTAAACCAAATTAAATCCTAATTTGCAAATGAACACTAAATTAATAAGGCATTTTATACCCTATTCAAGTTAATTTGTGATGCATTATGCACAGCCAGATCATCTTATGAGGCATCGTTATTTTCTTTAGCTGTTTTTGAATTTTGCTTAAAAGAGAGGTTAACTTGCACTCTCAGCCATTCCCCTCAAAAAATAAAATAAAATAAAATAAAAGCACTCGCTTACATAATCTAATGAAAATACATTTCTTAACTTGGCAATAGATTCAAGTGGCGTCCCTCATTCTTTGATGCTAAAAAAAACAAGGATTGACTTGTCATGTCAATTTAGCGACAATACAATTAGGTCAATGTTCCCCCACAATACAATTTTGATGGAAATCTATAAATAATATATTTTAAAAAAGAGAAAATTCTCAAATGAGATTAAAATACAAAAAATAAAAAAAAAATATTGATATTTTTTAACTGAATAAAAAAAAAAGACGAATCATATTAATTAAAATATCTCATCATTTATTAGTTGGGTATATGATATAAATTTCTATACCCACTCAGTATAAGTAAGAATTTTTTAAGAAGATAATGTAATGAACTCCAGCCACAATTTGTCCATCCATTACAAAATCATCCAAGGTGAACCTAATGCACATACAAAAGTCTTCCTTGGGAAATGTTTTATTATGCTATTGACATTTACAGAATCTTCACGAGCGAGAGAGACCTTTGTCAAGCAAAAAAAAAAAAAACACAACCCCCATAAAAGATAGGGATTATGATCACTTCCAATTGTCATTTTTTTTTGTGCAATACAACAAGCATATAATTGGTGTTAGGCATCAATTATTGTTGTTATGTTACAAATCTTCTTCTTGCAACCTTCAGCTGCATACACTTTCACAGTTAATGGCTCCAGACACCAACAGAATGACATCATTTGTAGCAGGGTTCACGATACATAGTAACGGAAGCCATTATTCTGAACTGCATTACTTGATTTCTTAATTTGCAGTTTGTAATTTTGATTTGATGCATTGAACTTGTACAAAGGATTAAGTTAGGAATGCTCAAAGCTTGACAAACGAGAGTCTGATAGAACAGCAAATTGTTGTGTGTCTACAAATAGCTGCAAAACCCATAACAGGATGCATAAGCAATTAAAATCCCTATGATCAACCCATTAAAAAAATGAGGATTGAGCATGTTTATCAAAAAAAAAAAAAATCCGAAAATGTGGGTAAATTCAAAGAGGAATAGTAATAGATACTTGGTTATTGTAAAATACGTTGGTAACAAAAATGCATGGAAGGGCAAATTAGATTACCTTTACAAATGGTCGGTCTTTGTAGGGAAAGGAATCAATATAGCTGTCTTTAAGAAGTAAACATACCTGAAAAGAAAACTAATATCCATGTAAGAAAAGTATGCAAAGCTACAAATTGGTGGCATGTATAATTTTTTTTTTCCTATCAATAGGATGAAAATAGGAAGTCAGAGCTTCAGTTTTGCTAACCCTGTCATTGTTTGATTGTACATTAGTTATTGTATGGGACCTCAAATCTGAGCAAATAGACTCCAAGTAGCGCCTCGTGATGGTCAAAAATTGGGTTGCAGCTTCAGCCTGAGAGTCCATAAATATAAGAAAACAGGATTAGAAGAGATGTGCTGCTATCAGCTGTACTCAGATAAAGCTATGAATACCACCTGTGCTTCATTGCACCTATATACAGGATGCTTCTTAGCAATCGAACTTTGAAATGATAGTCTAGCATGAAAGGGTGCAAGTTCAGAAACCAGCTCTCTATACCGTGGAAGTGTCGGCAAGTGACACATTTTCACCTGGAAAATAGAAAAAAAAAATTAGGGGAAAAAATGGGAAAAGGTGAGGCGGATTCATTTGAATATGGTCAGGCAGTCATCGGTCATTAATATATTCTAAGAAAAATTAGATGTGGCAATTGAGTTGGGTCGAGTTCAGGTCATTTCAAGTCTGTCTTTTTTCAGGTGGATTCAGGTCTGGTCCCTGCAGGTTGTGTTCGGATTTTGGGCGGATGACCTTCGGGTCAGATTCAAACCACATTCGGGATTAATTTAAAATCTATTATGACATATATAACTTTTATACATATAAAAGATTATGCCATAATAAATATATACTTTTCAATGCCTACGCATAATAATAAAATAATCAGACTAAATAATTCTAAGATATTGTAATATCAATATATTTTTTATTCTAGCATGTAATTTGAAAATTTTGTCAAAATTTTAAATTTTAAGATGATAATACTATAAAATAAAAATAGTTACATAAATTTTAAAAGTAAAATATATAAAATTATATTGAACAAAATAAGATAAATTCGATATTTTATAAATAATTTCTAATTTTTATTGTTACAAAATACAATAATGATTAAGTTTATTTTTATATTAAACATATACACATTATATTATGTAAAGAACTTGATATTAAACAATAAATTTATTCAAATAAATTGACAATAAATGTATATACATTATTAAAAATTTTATTCAATTTTATTTAACAATAAACTTTATATTAATACTTCTTTTTTAAATCGTTCAGGTCAATTTTGGGTGGGTCAGGTTTGACCCATTCGGGTAAAAAATGACTTGACCCATTTGGTTAAACTGTGAGTTTATTAGGTTGACCCTCAAACTTTTAGAGCCGGATCATTTCAAATTTTAATCGGGTTGGGTTTTGACTCTAATTTTCATGGAGGGTTCGGGTCAGATAAAAAATTGCCACCTCTAAGAAAAATCATTCATACAGTAGCCAAAGCACTGGAATTTCAAAGCTTTACTAAGATATGATTGTGCTTGGTTATTGATAGAAGATAATACTCATTTGTTACACATCCGCAATCACAAATAAGAAAAGAGCTCATTTCAGCAACTTTCTATCTCAACGTCCATGGATTATAAAGGGAAAAAAGTTCGTAAAGTTTTTAAAAAAACCAATAATTAGTGTTTGCAACAAATTTTAGAGTAACAAAAGAAAAAGAGATCCAAAAGCCTAAATACCTGATCCTTGAACACGTTAACATGGACAAGGTTCGATGTTTTCACCTTCAAGTCTTCTGGTTTTTGTTGTATGCCAACCTACAAATAAATTAGGCTATATAAAACAATGACAGAATTATCTAGCAATGCTCAGAACAAAGATCCTAATTGCAATTTTTCCCTGCAGGTTCTGCTGGTGTTCATTTCTTTTCTACAAAGAACTAGCATCTTTGCCAATGAATGCTTTGTTCAAGATATTCTATATCCTGTGCAACAAGAAACTAAATGCAGATTGCAGCCATAAATTTCCTGGACAATATTTCATGTAATTATCACTTTCTCATTTCACTGGTTTAGTAACTTAAATTACTAGAGTGAATGATTCAAGAATGCATATTGTTTAGAATTGAAAAAAAGAATTCACTATCAGAAAAGCCAAACTAGTTACTGAAACTTTATAATTATAATGGCTGTGCAATTTAAGTTAGCGTGTATGCAATATTTTTCTAAACCTGTTCATATGTCGATAAGAAAAAGAAACGAAAAAGATACATGAGAATTTGTTCTTGTTTTGGAAATACAGAAACTACTAAGATGACCATGCATATAGAAGAATTGTTGAGAACATATCCTTGTTCATTGCCTACTAGCTGATCCCAAGACATATGCAGGCTTAAGCTTAACTCGTAAGGTCCTAAAAATTCTCCCATGTCTTCTACACTCATTTACTGCAATCCGTACTTTATTGAATGATCATCCTTGCATCATGATGAGTTTCTTTCAACCAAGTAAAGAAAGGAATTTTGGTCTCCAACCATTTAATCATATTCTGAGGTTTAGGACTATCTCCAAATTTTCATTTCCTGGGTCCAATTTGGGTGGAACTGCAACAAGGTAATGACCTTTCAAATCACCTTAAATAAAAGGTGCAACAAGGCTAATCCCAAATCCCTCCTTAATGGCAAACTTATGCCCAAAAGTTATGCAAAAGTTTCCAAGTCAGTCACATCTTTAGGCAAAAAACCTTGGGCTTCAGCCTCATGATAGACCAACCTATTGTGATTCCCTATCACCCTGCTTCTTCATTTTTATGCATCACTTCAGTTCTCTAAAATGAGAAATCTTCAAAACCTTCTTATTCCCCTGGCAGTTGATGTGAAAGAAACTCAACTAAGCTAAAATCTGAAACCAGTTGTGGTCAGCTCCATGAATTCATTTCCTCCATTCCTTCCAGTTTAAGGCTACACCTATGGAGAACTAGTTGGATATGCATCCAGACATCTTTATATCTTAAATTAAACTTAAATCTTAAAATCAAAACTAATTGATGTATCAATACTAAATTTGTAGAATATGAGCCATCCAAACATAAATGAATGCATATGTTCCAACCACATCACCATCTGGAAAACATGTACATAAAAATCAGCAGACTAAAACAGTGGTTATGGTATGAGTTCTCAAACTAGCACATTATTACTCTTATGCTTCATTTGCCTTTCTTCCTCAAACTTAACCCTATGACAGGGTACACTAAAATTGGTGCAGAAAAAGAATCCAATTCATATTCAGAAGTAATATTACTCAGTTGCAAAGTCATAACTCCATGTTCTAAGTTTCTGAACTCCTCAAGTTCTAATAGAAATTGTTGAATCATCCTACTGAATATGGAAAGGAAGTCTCTCAGATGTATCCAAGTGATACCAGTCTGAAGTTTTACCAACATCAGAATGCTCATCCACCATCTGATGCAAGACTCTAAATCTTCAGAAAGTGTGGCCAAGGTTAACATTAACTTTTTCCCCTTGAATTTCAATCCTTTGATCGCAGAAAGGACAAAGACTGGAGAGTCCTAGTTTGTAGAGACAAATTAAATAATGAAAACTAGTGCAAATAAAATTAATTAATCCACAAAAAGAAAAAGTTATCACAATTGCACTATGTATTGTCAACAAAATAGTAAAATAAGTGAAACTCACAATAAAGGGAACTGGAGCATCAAGAAAATCAAACATCCCTCTAGGCAGAATCTGTAGCAAATCAATAGAGAAATTAGCTGAATACCAACTATACCAATTTTACAAATACCTGCTACTAGTATGAGCAACAGATTATATACATTACAAACTTTTCTAGACCAAAACTAGTTAGTAAGATGTATATAGTCCAATATCCTTTAGACCAAAACCAACCATCATACCACTGAAAGGAACATTGATTATCCCATGTAATAATTCAAGTAGAATTTAAAAAAAAAAAAAATTTCTAGAATTTAGTGGTATAATGTATAACAAAAAAGAAGGTATGATAATAATCTATCATATTAAACATATGTTTTTCTTTTCTTTTCTATTTTTTTTTTTTTAATAAAAGCCAAGTACCATATGTTTTGCCTTATGGACCATGCAGTTGATAAAACCCCGATGAGGCATAGGAAAAAAAAATTCATTGCTGAAAGAGGAAAATTTTCAAAAGGAAAAAGACATCACATTCAATGCTTCCTCATATGGAATTATAGTAGGGAGACTAGCTTGTTTGTTGTTACAGTGTTTTTTAGCTAGAGATCCTCCCAAATCTAGTATTTGCTCTCTTAGAATCTCATCTTATGCTTGAATAGATGGCCTATGTGTTTGAAAACTGCATCATTATGCATATTAGTAATGAAATGAATATGTAAAAGAGACAATATAGGAACAATATACTTGTATTTTGATTTTTTATCGTACTCTCTTGTGTATTTCAATGTCAATAAGGTTGAATAAGCAGTTGCACCTTCTATAATTCTCACTCAATAATGGGAAAGTGACAATACTTCAAGGATAAATGGTCCAAGACATGTGATGGCTAACATATTTTTAGCTAAATCCATGATGTTCTCTACTGGATCTGAACAGAAACCAAAGATGCAAAATCATATTTAACTTACTGGAAGAAATAAACTCTGCCATTGAAATGGACGAATCATGGGAACAAGTGATAGCACTACAGCAGATAGAACACCCTGCATGGATTGAAACTTAAGTAAGAGCCAAAAGTCAATTCAAAATAATCCATTTGTAGCCAACAAGAATTGTCAAAAGCTGCAAATAAGAAACTAAGATAAAATCTAGTCAAGAGCAGATAACTCATCTATCCAACATATTTTATTTTGAACGGTATCAACTCACCATGTTTGGGCATACTATCACCACTTGTTTTTCCAGTAGTACTCCTGTAAGTAGTGTCAAAACCTGGAAGAAGGACTGCGTGTCAGACTTCAAGCAGCCTGATAAAGTTTCATATGCAGCACATGGATGTAGGAATGCTTGAAACACTAAAAGAGGCATTTTTTAAATAGATGAAATGAAATGAAAGGTTGATTACTTGATTTAAATCATAAATGCACACAATGTTAATGAACTGCTCATACATATCCAAATTATTGTACGTCTGACCAGAAATGAATTTTTTTCACCCAAGGAAAAAATATAACATCTACAAATAATAGGCTATTTATACACAACAATGAACTAGCACCACATTCATATCTGTAAAATGCATATTTCTGTACTAAAATCAAACTCAGCTGCCTAACCGACAGGTTCAGGAATTTCCAAGGAAAGCAGAACGGTTATTTTACGACACAAATTCCTCAGCTCTTATAATATTTTTAATATTAAATCCAATATAGGGAATAAAATTGGGTGGTAACTGTAGTAAATAACAAGGAATCCTACTTAAAACATAAGAGTCCACCTTCATACCCCTCAACAAAATGGCAAAATAGAACTTACGACGAATCAATAATGTGTACAGTACTGGTTTGGAAAAGGAAATGAAATGTGAATATGGATTTTGATACCACTGTACATCAAAACAATACAGCTCTAGAACCTTAAAGGCTAGCACCAACCTAGAGGCTAAAAACATTCTACCATTCTATTAAGCAACTTAGATTGATAGGTGTTTAAGCCTATATATATATATAAAGTTGTGGAAAAGACATTGCAAATATAAATTTACTGTTTCACCAGCTTATGCCCTTTACCCATGATAATGTAGCATTAAAGAAATTGATCACAAGAACAGTAATTACTTAAAAAGAAATTTTAAGCAGTGAAGCAGATGGATGAAAAAAAAAACAAGGTTGAATTCAATCCAATGCAACTTTGCATGATAAGGACGTTACACTTTCAAGCGACAGAAATCGACATATCGTTGCAGTTGTCCATATTGATAGTGCAAGTGCTTCCTCAGCAGCAGCTAACTTTGAATTGACCTTTTCCCAGTATCAGAAGTAAGCAAAGCAAATACATTCATCAAGAATCATAGTAGAAGAATGGTTGGTAAAGAAAGAAATACCTCAGCAGCTTCAAATGTATCCAAATAATTTTCAGAAAAGCCAAGGTCAGAAACTGAAGGTCGCCTATACACAATAGCTTGTAAGTGTTCAAGAGGATGAAAAATTATTTCACTTCCTCGATGGGGAAGAGACATGGAATGATAACCACAAACTATCTGCAGCAAATCATTTTTGTTTTCCTATCCGAGAAAAACACACCCAAAAGAAAAATGATCAATGATAATTAATACATCACATATGTGAAATAATAAATGTATAAAAGAAGGAAAAAGAAATCTAACCCTAGCCCAATCCATTATTAAGTCGTCATCAAAATCCTTTTCACAATTTGCAAAAAGTTCATCATCCTCATCCTCTAATACCATGCTTCTAACTGGACTGCCAAGGGATGACAATGTATTACTGAAATTGTACCAGAGAAGGAGCGAATTGGATGATGCAGAAGATGACAACAATCAAGTTAACTGACATTGAGTGAATGAAAAAGCAGGACTAAGATTTTATAAAAGTTATCCAAAATAAAATTGTGAAGATATTCAACCTAAAAAAATTCAAGAAATAATGCAGCAATAAGTTTTTAAAATTTTCATATCCAGAACTTAACAACAGAGTAGACATATAACAATTGTTAATCTAGTACCTGAATAGGGTATCAAAACTTCCTCGACGCTCAAACACGTGGCTCCTAGAGCAATTAAATGTCCTAATCTCTGGAGAGGCTGGGCCATTTTCATAGCTTTCATCCATTCTTTCCAGAGCATCAGAATGAGTTTCTGATGAATCAGAAACACAATCATCGAGATCTTGTTCATTCTTCTTACCATCTTTATCTACTTCCCTTGCTTGACTCAAATCTGAAGCCTCACTAGCAGTACCACTTTCAGGAGAATGAGATTCCCATTTTTTTGGTGATGAGATTGGGAATTCATCATCTGATATAATTCCAGCAGCAGCAGCAGTAAGAGCCACTGCACTGTCAACAGGTATTGCAGAAGCTGTCCAATCAAAACCCGACTCCCTATAATGGTGGTCAACATTCATATTCATTTGATCCTGTTCTTTGGTTACTGAAGAGGCACCACTCAATGACACTTCACTGACAAACTGTGTTATCCGATTCAAACGCTCCTGTGCAATGATACTGCATCCAAGCAAGTAATGTAGTAAATCAAACTGGATTAATTTGAAAACATTTTTTTTTCTCCACAATTGAGAAACTATTGATTCTTACAATTTACTGAAATTAAAATTAACCTGTTCAACATCTCATAGTGTAACTCAAAGAAAGGAACTCTAGTTAGCACACAGTAGCAGCGAGGTGCGGAAACCAAAAAGCGGCAGGAACGTCTAGATGGCTGCCCAGATGACCGCGGGAGAGGTGACATGGTGCCTAAAATACCAGGAGGTCTTTGAACAATTTCTGTTACATGTAAGCAAACCCCATAAAGGGTATCATTATCTGCAACCTGAACAAGGGAACAAAATATATTATGCACCTACTCCATGTATCTGAGACAATCAAACCAGAACAAAAATTGAACAAAAAATTATTATTATTATTATTATTATTACTTATAGAACCTAGGTAATAGTATCCCAATCAAATAATTGGTGAAAGAGATTAGCAAAATAGGAAGTCAACTGGATGGTGTTCAACTAGTGGAAACTGGAGACAAGACCAAAAATGGAAAAGAGATGCAAATAGCCATGGTCTTAAATATCAGCCATTATTTAGCATATCATCGCAACCATAATGGTGAATCAAAGGAACCAAGACACTTTGATAAAGATGATACAATCATTTTCTAAACATTTTCACAATACTGCCAACAATGAGCATTACACTTTGGCAATATTGACACGCCTACAATGCACAACTGCAACTGAAACTTAAAACCTTGCAAATAGCCATAAACAATGAACACAGAATATCCTTAAATCACCTTAAATTTAAAGTCAAAATGGATATTGTTGGAAGCAGATATACTCAAGCAAAGTTCATGTGATAAGATAATTGCAAAGCCAAACCACATTTTAGTCAAGCATCAATTAAGTGCAAAGAGAATAAAAATATGATTTCATAAATATTAACATCCAGAGATAAACCAGAATTCTGAATAAGTCAATTCAAACACAACTGCAGTTAAGTTATTGCAATCAAAATTCAAATTGGAACCATTCTGTGATTGCAGCAATATGGATCTAAGACAAGATTAAGAAACAACATTTACCTTAAGTGAAAATATGAATGCTAAATCATCCCTGCCCATATGCTCCTGTAGAAAAATAAGCAGTGCTGAAAAATGTTATTTCCTTGCTTAAAGGCACTTAAAAATTGAAGTGAAAAAATCCTGAATTGAGGATATCGAAATTTAATCAGATTCTGATGTGATCACAGTGAAAAACCAAAACAGAAACCAAATTTCAATCAGTTTTTGAAAAAGAACTTAAAAGAAAAGAAAAATGATACAGAAAGATCGTATACAAGTAGGCTTGAATCTATAGAACATGAAATAGAAATAATTTGACACTTTTTTGGGAGCCTAACTGTGCCAGCAACTTTGAGTTCTTTGGATCATATACCATTTTGTAAACTATCATCTGCACCTCAGCTATAGCCATGAGATGATTAAAAATGATTTTTTTCTAAAAGAATGAAGTGAAAAAAGAAGGAAAGATCAGAAAAAAAGATATGACTGCTGAACCTCTTCAGATTTTCTCGTACTTATATTTAGCTCATCAAGCATAGATAACAAATGTGGATAAAAATAATTACTGAGGCAGTCACCCTGCTAAACAATAAGTATTATGAACAACAGAGAGGATAATTAGGAGTCACAGATTTTGAAAACAGAGAGTTTCTCAGATCATAAGACACACAAAAGTGAAACATTAGTTCTGCATACCTGCCCATAAATAAGTTCATTTAGTTCACTTAATGATGGAGTCCTCTCCAATAACCTTGTCTGTACAATGAGAATCAGAAGGAAAAGATGAATAGCTAAAACTACTATGTAGCAAATGAACACAACCTGACTCAACCAAGAGATCAGAAGGAAAAGATCAATGACATCGAACCTTAACACCTTCAGGAAAACAGAAGGAACCTAAATCCTTTAGGCGCATAGGTAATCTCTTCCCAGGAGGATATTTGAAAAGTATCTGCTTAAGGGAAAATAATTACACAGTCAGCCAATATGGAAAGGGACTGGAGTTTATCAAGACATGAACAAAATTACCATCAAGGATAAAGCCTTCAAGGGAAAAAATTTCACCCAAAAAATGCTCAACAGGTTAACTGTTGCAATTCTAAAAGGCTTGTGAAGTAATTGCATGGTAGATAATAGATATCTTACTAAAACTATAACATGAACTGAATTATTTCCATGGTAGAACACAAAAGGCTTCATTGTCTACATGGACAATGCAGCATATAAAATTACAAATTTAAATTAAATTAAAACAGAACTTACTGCCGCATTTTGTAAACCTTAGCAGAATTTAGTAGCATTGAATTAACAGATGATGTAGCTAACAATAAAGAAGAACTATGTTCACCTAGAATCACTTAACCTGGGGTTCCATTGAAGGAAATGTAGGCCCCCGACACTGCTGCAGCATTTTATATGCTATCATATCAGATTTTGCTGTCTCGAACTCCCATTTCTTCCTTCTTGCAAATACATCCTCCACAGCCTCGAGATTGGCATCAGGATGAAGCCCAACAATAACAAAGTGTTCAAATAGTGAGGTGGGCTCCTTAAATTTCGTATGGTCCTACACCATCATCCTCATATTATTCATTTAATGTAACTAACGGCTATATAAATATCACTAATATAGCTTGAATTAGAATTAAAATATATAAGCACATGCAAAATGTCACAATTAAAAACAAGCAGCATCATAAATTTCAAATTTCAGAACTACACAAGGAACACTGACAGCTCAATAATTACAAATTGCAAAGACCATCCACATAAATAGCAATATCGCACCCCTTTAACCATCTTCTCCATAATTCATTAATCTTGGAATCCAAGAATCAAGTTGATCAACTTGTAAGACAGAGGAAAATAACCAGAGGAAGAACAAAGTTCCGTGATCTTTCAATGTGCCATCAAGAAAGCCCAAAGGAAACAGGAAAGATGATGAGATGAAGGGATAGGTTTACGAGTTAACAAGGATACTCAACATTAAACTCACATTGCATGAGTTAAATATTTAATGCAGACTAAATCACACCATTTGACAAAGTTCAATTTGACTGAAAAGTACAGCTGGAGCTAAACAGATGTACATAATATAAAAGAATATTATGTAAATTATGGGATAAGCTCAAACAGAAATACCAAACAATCCTAAGCCATCTCCCCAGTCTGATCAGGTAAACCATCCACGCAAGAACTATGAGATTTACAAAGAATGAAAATGCCTCCTCTGTGGTTTGGCCCTAAAATTTGAACCATAGTCCAGAATGTGAGAAGCAAATTCTTTTTGGGTTATACGAGAGCAAAACTTGGAAAATATATTATGACAATAAGATGATGAAGGACTTCATATAGGTGTGCTTCTAATTTAAAAAGCCAAATCATTAAACTTCTAAAAGCAAACTGACCTAGCAACATGTAAAAAGAAAACTATACATATAATTTCAATTTAAACTTACGAGTATATGTTCTAGCTTTAACACAAGTAACAATGATGTTTTTCTATTTTTGTAACACAGGACCTCCATATGGTTCTTTTCTTGCCAAGCATGCATACATCCACAAAAAAGAGCATATATATTTTTTTTCCCTCCTTGTAAAAGAAGAAATGGATTAAGCATATAGAGTTAAAATGGAAGCAAGGTTTTAATCATGGTTTTGGTTGTTGTTGTTATCCAGTTGCAAAGTTGTTAAAACTAGACAATGTGAACATTATGTAACAATTGCAATTGCAACTATAGTGGAATTGATTTTTGCACTCTAGATCAGTAACTTGCATCCAACGCATCAATTTCTAGAAATTGAGTAAAATCCTACCAAACTAATGGTTTTAATTAATTCTGAATTTTTTATCCATATAATATATGCCTTTAAAGTTTAGAATAATATTAAACGCAAAAATTAATAAATGCAACTAATGATATTGTGAAAGAGTATGGCTATTTTTGTAGAAAATTTCAGGGGAGTGAAAAGATGATGCAGACTTGGGAAATTAAAGCATGACAACCATCATGCAAAAGTAACAGCTGTGATGATTGTGATTTTGAGATTCTGGGAATGTAATGGTAACCTAACAACTACATGTAACAGTCATTTACTAAAACCATGAACAAATAGAGATTAGAAGTTTGCTGGGTGTAGCATCAAGCACAATGGACAACATGGAGTTTCTCTAGGGTTCTGTGTCATCAACAATCATATTCATAAGAACAGATAAACACATGTGAAACTAATATCATTATTTTAACACGTAAAAAATTCCTTTTGGCAAATAAAAAAAGGAAAATGGTGTACATGATGATTGCTCTACATTTCTGACACCAAAGGCTTGGATCTAAACATTCATTGTAAGCTCCCATTTCTGAAACTCAACATTTAACCTCCCCAAAATTTATATAAGTGATGTCCATCTCCTCACCGTCTCATGGTAAAAGCTAGGCAGCTGTAATCTCAATAGTAAGTTATGGCAATCACTTGCCAAGAAGGAGAGGAAATTATCTTAGGATAGAACATTAGTAATCTGATATTTTATTGGAAGAATGCTACATAATCCACAGGCCAAAGAATAATGTGGTGAAAAAAAGTGAAGTTACTTTAGGATTTGGTTTGCATAAATTTTCAGATCTCTGCTTTTGTAGATCTTAATTCTAGCATTGTACAACAGTTAAAGTGAAATATAATTTTTTGGAACATTTCCTAAAATAAGGATTAATTTGGAATCACAAATTGCTAAGAATGTCAAAGCAAGCACCAAAAAAAGGATGGAATCATTTCACTCATAGAAATGAGCATTCTCCACCTGAGCCATGCTTAAATATATTTACTGCAACAGCTGGTCTCGAGATTGAATAAAGAAGAAGAATTGTGATAGGTTGATGACCAACTTAGAACTAGTCACTTTGTATTATTTAAAATTAAGAGTTCGCTCCAACAACTTTAGTCTTGAGGCTGAGCTATGTTGAACGGATTACAATGAAGAACTAACTAGGCATTCTCCCAAGATGACACACAAATGTTTCCACTTCAAAGTAAAAAAAAAGCAGAGTCTATCTATTTCAACTTCTAACACCCTAATGTAATCTTATTAATTTTTGCAGCAAACCATAATTATAAAGTATGTATTTCACTTCCTGATTTAATATAGTTGAGCAATTTGTCTAGCAACAATCAAGTTAACAAGAAAGAGCAGATGGTCACAATAGCTTCGCAAATTTAAAGGTATATTCATTAAATAATACTTGCATAGGCAAATTGCTTTAAATAAAGAACATAAACAAAGTCTTAAGCTGAAAAAATACAAAGATGAAAATACCAGAGTTTTGGAATGAAGCTGATACCACAAGCGTTTCTGGTTTGCCAAGACCTCAGGATTGAAACTGTAATTTTGTTCCCTCGAGTTGCCACCCCATCGCCATGCTTTTTGCATCTGAGTTTTCAATTTCTGAAAACTACTGCTACGTTGATGCCCCGGCATCAAAACTTCACTTTGGCACCGCCTATGCAATGGAGGCGTTGGCTGAGGAATTGGATTGTGTACGAAACCATTTTGTTGTGTATCACCAGCCATTTTAAATGTCTCCTCAGATATTTGCTGTAATACAGCATGTGAGGATGGTGGCCGGTCTTCTTGTGACCGATCTTCCTGTGATTCAGCATCTTCTTTTGTTTGCATCTTCTTAAGCACTTATCTCTTCATGTACATTTCACCCTTTTAAGCCATTATAAATCCTACCCTCCGTTAATTTAAACAACAAAAGCTCCTCAACCCAAAATCACAAATTCACACCATTCATATAATCCACCAAGATGTCAATTCATTTTTCCAAACTCCCAACGTATATAATAACACCAGATATGAAATGGGTTCTCTCCTAACCGTTATCGATCTTCAAATTCTATGGACCCTTTAAATTTCAAATCACTTATATACATTCAATACCCTTAAATCATTAAAAAGCTAATATCTTTATCAAATAAACTTCAAAATCTTAATGTGATACGAGCTCTTACACAAAAATAAAAGCACCTGCTTACAAACAATTATAAAGGGTCAAAACATTCACAAATTAATGCAGAGAGAATAAAGTGCCAAAAAATCAAGAATTTAAGACAACCCAATGGCAATCTATCATTGAAGATGGGAAAACATAACCGAAATGAAGATTATTGATATAATTTCTAATTCAAAAACGAAAAAGCAATTAAATGCTAAAATTTGAACAGTAATTGTTCAAAATTTGGCAATAATAATATTGATTACCTTGTTTTTCTCTCTGTGTCTTTTCTTTATTATTGAAGGCTATTGGCTTGTGTTCTGCAAGTAGTAGAAAGAGAGAGAGAGTTGCTAAATATAGATATGAGAAGAGGAAGAGGAAGTTACACATAAAAGAAGGAGATTATTGTATTTGAGCGAACTATGCTTTTTAACAGAGAAGGAAAGGAAAAGACAACTCAGTTTTATTTTCTTTTCTTTAAAATACTCAACAAAAAAAAAAAAAAAAAAATATTCCCTGAGTTTTTTATGTGACAAAAATAATTATATATATAAAATATTTTTTTATTTATTATCTACTAAAATAAAATTTTATTTTTTTATTTAATATGTAAATAAAATTTGAATTCACTATTTATTGAAATAAATACTTAGTATCATTAATTTGATATTTATACACACATACTTCTTATGATATGTCCTTTCTTATTCATTATAAACAATTATACATAAAATTGTGCAAACCCACCATTAATTTTAAAATTATATAATATATATAATTTCAAATTTAATATAATATGCAGTAAAATCATATCAAAGAAAAGTGTAATTTTTTTTTATTGAAAAACTTAATTTTCATAAAAATTTATGTATCATCAAATAATTAAGAAGTTAATGAAAATTCTTTAATAACTGATTTTTAAATTAATAATAAGACGAGATTATTTAAAAAATAAATATAAATATTCAATTTTCTTTATAAAATTAATATTAAAAAAGAAAATTCTGTAATAATAAAGAAATGAGAAGGATTGAGAAAAATACCAGAGAGGATTTTTTTTTTTTAGATAATTTACCTTTAAAAAAATTATATAACTGACTAATATATATATATATATATATATATATATATATTTTTTTTTTTTTTTTTTTTTTTTGTCTTCTTTCAAAATATATTTTGTTCTTCTGTACAAAAATAATAAATTATTTAGTTATGTAATAACTTCCACTAACGATAAAGTAGTTTTGACTTTGAAGTTGAACGTGTCGCGTGCATGAAGAAACCAGATTTCCACCTTACAATTAACCGCTAATTTGCATGTGGGCACCGGCTCCTTCCTTTGTGATTTGCTTTTATGTTGTTAATGTGTGGGTCTTCCTTAAATATGAACCGTTGGATCTGAATTTTCACTTAAACGGCTAATATTAGAAAATTGAGAATATTTCACTTTCCTCTTAGAAAGCGTTTCTTGCACGCGTTAGATAGACATCGAATCATATCATGTCATTGGGATTTGGACAAGGGCTACAAAATTTTTCAAAACAAAATGACGATTTCCTTTTCCAACAAAATTTAAGTTAGGAGTATAGATTTGATAGGCCTCTAAAAGTAAAATATTTATATTTTTAGTTTATTTTTATTTACAAAATTATTAATTAAAAAATAAATAAACAATCAATTTTTCTAACGAATATCGTAAAAATCAGTTATTTCAAATAAAATATAATTATAAAATAATTTATTTTAAAAAAATATAAATAAATATGAATATAGTTATATTTTATTATAATCATTATCATTTTAAATGATATGTGTTAATTATTATTTTTTATTTATTTATTTTATTTTAAAATTTATTTATTTAATATTATTTGAATTTTATTTTTTAATATATTTATTAAAAAAATAAATATTTAAAGTATTAACATCAAAATATTATTAATTGATTATCTCAATAATAAAAATTAATTTTAAAAATTATTTATAATTTTTTTTATATATCAAACTTTTAAATATTAATCCTATATATATTAACTCCATCTATTTTTCATAAACATTATCCTTATTATATAGATTTCAATTAAAAATTATATTGATTAGTAAATATCATAATTATCAAAATCACACCGAATTAATCTATCGAACTGAAAAAATTAAAAATCGAATTAAGGATAGTCGGCCAACTCTTTTTTACTTGTCTTCGAAAAATCATATAAAAAATTGGTGAATTGATTGATCCGGACCGATTTTTCAGTTCGGACACGTCAATTTTTTAAATTTTTTTATTTTATTTTTGATCAAAACAATATATTTTTATCAAGAAAAATGAAATCATTTTAAGTTAAAAGAAATTAAAAAAATTTAATAGTTTCATTTCAATTTTACTCAACGCCAAAATTATAATCATATTGCTCATATTGCATGAGTAGATGTTTGAACAAGTGAATATCCATAATTTACTATATATATATATATATAATTTTTGATTTAATGTGATTGAATTGACACCATAAGAAATATGACCTTACATATATTATTGATTTAATTATAATTGTATTATATTTATTTTCATTATATATATAATAAATGTTAAATTATATATACATATATATGTATATCGATTTTTTTTTAGTTTAACCGGTTCGATCTCGATCGGATATTTGACCTTCTGATTTTTTATTTTTATCGATTTTTTAATCAATCCGATTTTGAAAATATTGGTAAATATAATGTTTTTATTTTATTTTTTAATGGACTTATATATAATAATTTTAATAAATATATATTTTTAATTAAAATAATTAAAGTAATACTTAAATTTAATAAAATAATAATAATAATTTATATATATTAAAATATTTTTAAAAAATATAAAATTAAATATTAAAATATAATAAAGAAATTGACTATACTAGTTCACTTAATTATTGAATTGACATATCACAACTATGGCATTGATATTATTGCTTTGCCATTTAATTAGTTCTGGCAAACGGATATTCATATATATATGTGAGTACGTATTTTTACGAGTGTATTCAATGAATGGGTATAAATTATTTATTCTTTAATGAATATTAAATTGTTATATTCATACCCACTTATTATAGATAACGGATATCCGCAGATATTCATTCATATTTTTATTTATTTTTATTTATCTATTATCAATTCTAAAAAGATAATTCATTTCAAGAAATACTATATTTTTAATATAAATTTTATCTTTCTAAATTTTATCTAAAAAACCATTTTATAATCTATTTTCAAATTCATATAATCTTACACAATAAAAAAAGACAAGTATATTTTCAAACAAAATAATTCATTTTTCTTAATTGTAATCTCAAATTTACTTTCATTATCTACCAATAGGAAATATAATTAATTATAAATTTATATTATACCAATGAGTTATATATATAGTTTTGAATATCTATTTAAAAGTTTCAAATAACAATAAAATAATACAAATTTAAAAATTTTAAATAATAAAAAATAAAAAAGTCATAAAGAAAATAATTTATAAAAAAAAACTAAGAATGAAATAAAAAATATTTATGAGTATGGATATAAATCGGTATAAAATATTTATTTTTTAATGGATATTGTTTTTAACATTTATTACCTGTGGATATCTATAAATATTGGAGTATACGAATAATTTTTGCTAGTCATAAATTTAATGACATAAAAATGGGTAAATTTAAATTATTTAATTCATTAAATAATTTATTTTAATTCACAAAAGATGGGGGTCAATTAATTAATTCATTCCTTTTTTGGATGTCGTCCCTTTTTTCTTTTTTAGGCCCAAAAAAGGAGCGTGCAGTGAACGCTCAGAGGAGCAGTGGAATACTAAATTTACAGCAATGAAGCATGAGTGGCGCGAAACGTCCGAGTTCGCACATGCTTATAGCTGTCCTTTTTCTCGATCAGTGAATTTTTTTTGCTATTTTTTATTTTATCGCGGAATTTATTGACTTTTTTTCTAAGGGCAAGGATAAAGTTAAAATATGAATTGTAAATTTATAATGGGTTAATTATTATTTACTTTTATATAATGATTAGTATAATAAATTTTTAAAAATATATTATGAAATAATATAATATAAAATTAGATAATTTTATTAAATTTTACTGTTAATTAATCTTTAAATAGTTAATAATGATAATAAAAAAATAAAAATACTCTTATTATTTATTTTTAATTATTTTTATTATATTTTTATTTTAAAAAAATATTTTGTAGGGTTAACAAATTTGAAAATAAAAATAAATAAAAATATTTTTTAAAAATATTTTTATTTTATTTTTTAAAAAATAATTTTACTTTTTATTTTTAAATTTGTAAAAAATATGAAAATAAATTTTTTATTTGTATTAAAAATTTTAAGAAGAAATAATTTAATTTATTTTTAAATTATTTTTTAAAATAAAAAATAAAAAATATTTTTGTTTATTTTTTATTTTTAAATTTATAAAAAATATGAAAATAAATTTTGCAGCACTAAAAAATATTTTTTAAAGTAAAAATATAATATAATTAATTAAAAATAAAGGGCAAAGACATTTTAGTCTTTTTACTATCCTTGTTAACTATTTTAGAATTGACTAGTCTTTTTACTATCCTTGTTGACTATTTTAGAATTGACTAACAGTAAAATTGGACGGAAGTGATATTAGTATAATGAGACATTCGTCAAGAAAAATTAATGTAATTTTTAAAAATCAGTAAGACTTAATATATTTAGTCATTTTACAATGGAGAAATAGTAATTAACCCATTTATAATAGATATAATATTAAATAAATAAATTTAAAAATAAAATAATTGAATAAAAAATAAAAATTGTGATTAATTATTTGGAATGATAATAATTATAATAAAATATAATTTATTAATATTTTCTTTCTTTTCTTCATTCAATTCATTTAAGTTAGGAATAAAGTATAATTTTGACACTAATGTTTGGGATTGAGGAGGACTACTGTGTATTTTTATATAATAGCCCCTCATGTGTCACATTTTAATGATTTAAAAATTTTTAAACATTATAATCCGATAATATTTGATGTAATGAATCTAATAATATATTTTTTATGCTAAACAAAAATCAAATAGATATGAAAAATATATTACAAATACGTTAAATTTAAACCGCTAGATTTTATACATAAAATTTATAATGTATTTTTTACTATCTATTTGATTTTTGTTTAGCATAAAAAAAATAAATCATTTGATTCATTATATCAAATACTATCAAATTATAATCTTTAAAAAATTTTATAAAAATTTTTAAGATCCTAAAATGTGGCACATGAGAAACTACTGTGTAAAAATATATAGCAGCCCCCTCAACCCAATGTTTAACCCTAAAAATACATTAATTCTTAATATTTTTCGAAATATAATTTTGACCATAATATTATTAAAATTTATAATTTTGACCCTTATATTCGTTGATTTTCGTCACTGGGCCCCACATAAATTAAAAAGTAATTGGCAAATTATAATTTAATACCTAAAATTTTATTTATTTAAAAAAGTTATTTTTTAAATTAAATATATAAAAAATAAAATTAATTAACTAAATACAAATTAATTATTTAATTTAATTTAATTTAAAATTACTTTTTATTAAATTAAAATAATTAATTTTTATTTAACTATTTATTTTTCTAAAATTAAAATAAATAAAATTATTTTTTTAATTATTTAATTTATTTTCTTATTTTTATAAAATTTGAAAATTATTTTTATATATTCAATCAAAATTTTATTTTATTTTATTAAAATAAAAATAATTAAAAATAAATTATTTTTCTCTTATTTTATATATATATGAGATACTTTTAGTTATTTTATTAAAATTTAATAAAAAAAATAAACAAAATGATCAAATTTATTGATAAAATCAAAATATAAAAACTAATTGCATTTTTTTTTTAAATACTATCATTCCTAAAATATTGTCAACTTCTCTTTTTTTTTTATATATATATATATATTTTCTTACTTTTCATTTAATAATTAAAATTAGAATATTTAAAAATATATGTGAATAATTTTATTTATAAAATATTCATATATAATTTTATTTATTTTTTATATATTTTAATTTAAAATTAATATAAATTACTTTTTATTTAATTAAATAATTAATTTTTAAAAGTAATTTATTTTTTATTTTAAATTAAAATATATATAAAATAAATAAATAAAAATATAATGTATGAATATTATACATAAAATTATTCATATATATTTTTCAATATTATAATTTTAATTAAATAAAAAAGTAAGTGTATATATATATATATATATATATATATATATATATATATATATATATATATAAGGTGATATTTAGAGATAAAATTATTTTAAAAAAAGTGTAATTATTTTTTGTATTTTAATTTCTTCAATAAATTTGGTCATTCGTCTAATTTTTTTTCTATTTTTTATTAAATTTTAGTAAAATTGTCAAAAATTTCTCGTATATATATATATATATAAAAAAAATGAAAAAATATATATTTTAATTTTAATTGAATAAAAAATATTTTTTAATTAAATATATAAAAATAATTTCTAAATATATAAAATTAGAAAATAAATTAAATAATTAAAAAGTAATTTTATTCATTGTAATTTTATAAAAGTTAATAGTTAAAAAAATTAATTATTTTAATTTAATAAAAAGTAATTTTAAATTAAAAATAATATTTATTTTAATTTTAATGAAATAAAATAATTAATTTTTATTTAATTATTAATTTATTTTATTTTTTATATATTTAATTTTAAAAAATAATTTTTTGTAAATAAATAAAATTTTAGAGACTAAATTATAATTTTTAATTATTTTTTAATCCATGTAGGACTCAGGGATGGAAGTCAACGAAAAGAATAGTCAAAATTATAGATTTTAATAACGTTATAATTAAAATTATATTTCAAAAAATATTAAGAATCTATGTATTTTTATAGCTATATATTATGATCAAAATTGTATCTTATATTTTTAATTTATTTATATTTCTTTAACATAATTATTTTATAATTATATTTTATTTAAAATAATTACTCTTAATGAGTATTTTTAAGATATTCGCCGATTATCAAAATATTTTAATTCTTATTATTTATCTCTTTTCATATATTAGAAAAATAAATGGACAATATAATAAATTTTTGCACTTATATATTATATGCTAATAAAATTAAAATAAAATAAGTTAATAATTTTTGCAAAAAAAAAATAGAGCTATACATTTGTTAAATAAATATTAGTAAATTTATATTTTTGTTCTTATCAAATCAAAGTAAATAAAATAAAATATGAATATTTTTATATAAATAAATTATACTACGTAAAATAATAAAAAGATAATATAAATAGTGATGATAAATTTAATATTTTTCTTTATATATTTATTATTAACTATGTGTTTTTGTGCTTAAATCATTTACTATTTAAACAAAACTTTCCTAAAGTATGAAAAGGAGGCATGAAAGAGTTAGTTGGCAAAACAAGAATCTTTATAGGTAACCATGCATGAATGATGTGAGTAATCCAATGGAAGTGGCACCCATTAGTTAATAAATATTTTTAGTTTAGTTGGCAATTATTAAAGTTGATAAACCTTATTCTCAAAAGTAGATTTGGGAAAAGTAGTTTGCTGAGAAAGGGACACCCATATATACATGCAAAATCTCTTTTTATAGACAATGGGTAGTTATTATTTGTCAAGCATTAGCTAAAAGTCATTTTCAAATAATGTAGGGACCTATTAGGGTGATTAATGTTGATAATTTTTTTTTAAGTAGATTCCTTGTAATTAAATTAAATATTTTCCAATTTTATTAAGAAAATAATTACAATACAATTTTAATTTACTATTCATAGTTTCCATATATAATTCTTCACCCTTAAATTTAAGAAATTAATGTAAATGATAATTGCAAAATATTAACTCACAAACTATTGCAAATATGATATATTTATAAAACATTAACATCTTATAAATTTTTTTTAGAATCTATATGCCATCCAATTCAAGTATAAATAGCCCTCTCTCATTTTTTATAAAAAAATGCAAATTGGGTGTGCCTCAAATCTCAATTATAAGTTGGTCTACCACACAAATAAAATTGAAATTAAGAAGGGGAGCCATAATTCATGAGATAGGGCAATGCTATTTTGTTTGATATATCTCCTCCTACCAACCACGCCAGCAATCCACTATCATCATCACTTTTTAGGTATGTACTAAGGTCTATACTTGCTATGGACCACTTGGAATTTTTGTACTAATTAATATTGGGACAATGGGGGAGAAAGGGGAACAATGATAATGAAATTGGTAAAACATTTGGATTTGATTTAAATTTTTTAGGTAGACTAATAATTTAAATGATCAAATTAAATTTAATTTGAACGATTTAATAATTATTTAATTTAATTTAAACTCGACTCATGAATTTCATTCGATCTGTTGGATCAACAAGTCTAACAATATATTCAATTTGGGCTCATCTTTGGTCAAATAACTATTTATGAACCTTCAGATTCGTACAACTTTTGATTTTGAAAAAATTAGAACACAAATGTAATATTTTAGAAGGCCTGGTTTCCAACAACAACTCTAATGGGCTCATACCGCTTCGAGCCCATGGCCAACCAAATTCCAGTCTTACGTTTCTATTCACCCTAACCCAATATGATTTATAAGACCCCAACCAAAAAATATTTTAATTATTAATTTTTTTATAAATTTCACTTCGACTATTATTCGAAATCTACTAATATTATTAAAATAAAAGTTAATTGATAAAAATATTTAATTATTGATAACTGTAACTAAATAGTAATTTTGCCTAAAAATTAGCATTTTTATTAAGCTATTTCATTATAAAATATATTTAATCGTTATTTTATGATAATTATGTTAAATGCATTCTAAAAGTAAATTTAATTAATATTGCTAAAGTGAATTTTTTTTTTATATTTATAAGAAGGTTAGTAACTCTCTTTTTAATCGTAGAAATTATATTTTAATTCTCTTTTTAATTAAATCGAAATCATAATAATTATATAACAGATATTATTAATTTATTAAATATTAATTTAAATTTATAATATCTTTCAATTAGTGGTCTCCTAGTGGCAGGTAAATCAAATAAATATAGATTTTGAATCTAAATCCTAGTTTGATTAAAAGCATACTATCCATATAAATTGAGGAGAAAATTCTCAAACAATTAGTTGACAAGACATTTCTTTTAGTCCGTTTCCAAGTCCTTACCAAGACATTTTCTAAACGAGGACCACCATAGATGACTTTGAAATGAAAATCCTAACTCGAAAGCAATTCGCAATCATTTTCATTGAGCAAAAAGTCTGATGGTGAATTAGAAAATTTAAAGTAGACTTAGCAATTTATAGATTAATATTATTAAATTGAAACACTATTAATACCACAATAATAATTAAAATTTTATTTAAATTAATTGAAATAAATTATATAAAATTCATTTTTTTAATTAATTTAATACGACTATATATTTTCGTATTACTTCTTTACATATGATTTTATATTTTTTAATTTTTTTTTTATATTTGTCCACTTTTTATTATTTTTTTAATGAGGTCATTGCTAATTTACACACAAGTTATCAAATTTCTTCAAATTTCTTTCTTTAGTCCCTCTTACCTTATCACTAAATATATTTATTTTGATTTTTTTTTAATATTGAAGAGTAAAATTAATTTCAAATCTATTATTCAAATAATATGCATTTATCATTAAATTATATTTTGGTATGTCATTTATTTTACATTTGATACAAAAAATTAAATATTAATAAATTTTTAATATTTATTCAATATAAATTTATGAATTTTTTCATTTAAAAAAAATAAAACTTTTATTTATATTTATAAAAGTAGATAGTAATTTGAAAATAAAAATATAAAAATGTATATTAAAAATATCAAGATAAGAGATTATCATCTTTCGAATTGGATTAAAAAAAATGATTTATAGTTTATAAAATTTTATATTTTATTTATTATTAATTATGTTATTTATTTTCATGAATGAAAAATATATTTTTTCATATAAAAAAATATTAAAATAAAAAATTGACTTATTTTTTCTAATAACTTTCAACTATATTGATAGAACATTTAATCCAATAATCTCAAACCGTGCAATTTTGCGGAAAATATTATGCTTGGTAAATATTTTTTTGCCATATATCGATTTTTATATTTTTAAACAAGCGATAATATTAAAGAAAGCATAATACTTTTGTAAAAAACTTACAAAATCTCATAAAATAAATAATACAATAATAAAAAAATGAAAATAAAATAAAATTCATATTTATAAAGGCATAAATTAATAGATATATATTTATTAAATATAAAAATAAAGAAAAAAATCGTCGCTGATCGAATAAAGATTGGCGGTGATCCAAATAATAATATATTAGGGAAAATTTGAGAGAGAAAGCGGTTAAGGTTTAAAATTTTTATGAATTCTCTCATTTAAGTAAATGTAAAAGTTAATTTTTAATAAAGTTTCTTATTGTTGTAATATTAATTTATAATTAATTATGGTAAAAAAAATACTAATTTATAATTAACGAGATAAATAAGTTCATTTAAAAACTTCTTCCGAACGGCACCATAGAGCGTGGACAGCATCACCTAACCTTTAACCTCAGAAGCACCACCTTTGCTGCCATTTTCCACGAAATTCATTCGCACGCTCGCAATCCATCCAATTTTTCACTATATTCCACATCTAACATCACACAATTCTTCTAATTCCATTCTAATCCCAATCCGTCCCTAACCTTTTAACGCTTTGCTTTTATGACCTAATTGGCCGGTTTCTGGTTTCTCTCACTCGTCCTCTCACTCTCTCTCTCTCTCTCTTTCTCTCTGTTTTCTTCTCCAATTTCACAGTCTCATTCATGTCAGTCTTCTCCATTTATCACCATTTAACCCCTTAATTTATTTCTCAATTCCAAACTTTAATTTTTTTTTTTAAGTTCTTAAATTTCTGCTAAATAATTGTCCTTTTCCCCCAATTTTCATCAAAATAAAAAAAACCCTAATTAATTCTTGGGGATAGCCAATTTTTATCCTTTTGCCCCTTTGAAATCCGCATGTTAAAGCTCGAGTCTTTGAAACAGTTTCCATATTTCTCATGGACTCGAATAATCCCGTGATTTTCTATATCAGCTCCGATGAGGACCCCGCCTTTGATGAACCTAGTAGCGGGTGCTGCGATGATGATCATGATTGGTTGACTCAACTCCTCGAAACCGTCGATAAAGAAACGACCGATTCTGACGATGTTGTGGTGGTCGGTGAGTACATCCCTCCTAAGCCCAAATTAAAGTCTAATAAGTCTTCATCGATACCGGTTAAAGAGGTTGAGGATGATGATTGTCTGGTTTTGGATGGCGATCCGGATAAGCCAGTAGATGTCGTCAATGAGACGACGGCTAGTGACGGCGATGATGTGCTTGTTGTTGGAGAAAAGGGACAGGTGTGATTATGGGTATTATTTTGAATTAAAAAGGATTTGATTTTTTTATTTATTTTTGGGATGGTCGATGCTTGTGTTTATTTTGAATAATATTATAGTGCAAATTTCTTTTCTAATTGAATTTGGCTTTACTTGATTGCTAATAAATTGAATTACTGGGAAATTGAACAATTGGATGGGTTCTTTATCTTTATTTTTTTAATGAAGTTGGATAAATATGCCAACCGGAAAAGTTGATTCATTACATTGGACAATGAGCAACTTTGCTGTCAAATTATCGAATGACGCTTAGATTTTTTTTTTTTTCGTATAAATCCATATGAAATACATTTCATTTGCAAATGAATTTTATTTTTAATTGAATTTTCATGTTTGGATTATCTATGGAACTCATTTACATAGCTAGCTTGTACTTAAAAACATCAGCTAAAGACATTTAGTTGCGGTTAAGTTTAGAATTCATTTGCAAATTCTATCACTTTTTGCAGAATTCGGTTCAAGCATAACCAATTCCATATGATTGAATATATACAATTCAAAATGAGTTTCCATTTGTAACAAACATGAAAGGATTTGTAAATTAATTTCATAAAATTGTAAAGAATTCATAAGCTCTTACTCACCAGCTATGTGTGTTCAGATTTATGTATGTTTGTGTTTCCCATCCATGTTTCCAATGGTCACAAGCCTCCATGTGTGAAGAGCTTTTGGAAGCTTTTGTACAGATGAGATGGTAACCCTTGGTACCTACCTTAAGCTCTTTTTCTTCTTCTTTACACTATCGCTTCATGGTTTCTTATTAATACGAGTAATCTTTTTTTTTTTTTCCTTTTATTGAGTTTCGAAGTAATACTTTTAACAGAACATTAATATGTGCTCTTATGTGGTGCATCCAAATATCAGAGATGATATTTGGCTAAACTTCCAGTTTCAGTGACATACTGGGAGCTTTTAGGTCTAGCTCTTGTGAGCAAGCAGAATGCTTGCGATGACGTTGGTAGATGGTATGACTTGTTCTGTTCATTGTGATTAGTTGTGACTTGCTATATGTTTTAGGTTTATTGTTCTATAAACTGGCTTTGGTTTTCTGCAGTCAAGCAAACAAACGTGTGTAGGTGGAATTGGTGCACTGTTCAGTTTGGATGACTAACTGAATGGAAATCTTTGATAATCTAGATCATGTGATCTGACGACAAAGATGACAAAGTGCAGAAATTTTCTAGATCTTCTCATGAATTAGATCATTCATCCGTTTTCTTTTATTATTTTTAATTCAAAAGAGAAATAAGATGACGCATGCTCTGCCTTGTTGCATATGCTTAATGGATTGGAACTTGCCATGGGGAGAAGGGTTGAACTCACATTGACCTGGTGCACCCACCGTAGTTCTGCATTCTTCCCGTGGCAGCAGATGTAATAGTAAAAATGAATTGCTATTCTTGCTCATATATGGAAATTGGAAGACAGGGATAACTATCACAAACTCAAGTGAGAGGGTTATTTAGTTTTATGAATTGATAGAGTCTCCATGTGAGAATATAAAAGAAATCGTATATTAATCTCATGTTTTTTAGACAGTTCAAATCTGTCAATCTAGAGTACAGTTCTGTTGATGCGAGTGAGTTAAAGGTGATACCAAAAATCCATACCACAAGTAATTACCCACTTATAATAACCTCCAAAGAAGAGTGATAATGTGGCTGAAGCATAACCGGGTGAATCATGCATTGCTACTGTTCCAGATCTTTGATATTAGCTGCTCTTGAGACTTGAGAGTGCACTAATATTATAGGTAAATCATGGATTTCACTGGTTGAGGATATTTAAGGAGCACTTGTTTATATGGCTGTGAAATCCTTTGTTTTACTTGCTCCCTCCTCTTGTTCCTTTCCTTTTCTACTTCTCTATATCTTATGTCTGTGATTCAAAAAATCTAGTAACTATGTTTCTGTTGCTTGTTTTAATTTTATTATTATTGTGGTTGCAGATTGCTTGTAGGGACTATCCTCATCCACGGCATCTCTGTGCTAAATTTCCTTTCAATGTGACCCCACATGAAAGACATTGTGACTTGGTAATGTCACCTTTTTAAACTTGGGTTGGTCTCTTAAAGATATGATATTTGTTCGACGTAGTCCAATAATTTGTGCTATTCTTATTCCATCTTTCCTGAAATGCAGTGTCATTGTTATGTATGTGACTCACTCGCGCCATGTGTACACTGGAGTACAGGTGTCTCTAGTATTGACCATTGTCATGCCACTGATAAACTGGTGATATGGAAAAGTCAGCGGGAGAATTTCAGGCTAGGGAAAAATGCTTCCCTACCAGTTCCAAAATTTCCTAATGCTCATCTTCCTGTGGCAATACCCCAAGTTCGCCAAGTTGCACCCGTTGAGCTACAATTGGTACCCAACTTAGGAACACAAAATAAGGTCTGCAGGCCAACTACCATTCGTGCTTGCTCCTCTGCCAGGATGGCCATTCCAAATGTCATAAGTCAGAGCAGAAACAAACGACCAGGATGTGTTCAGGGTAGAAATGGATTCATGCATCGCTCAGTTTCACAGCAGCCAAGCAGCATACGTAATAATGCCACTTTACGAGATAGAGGCCAACAATTTGTCTCCTCTACAATGTTTAAAAGGCCAGGAATCATTAGACACAGGGATGCTTCGACAATGAACCAATCTATGCATGGCTCCTCAAACATGAATCGTGCTTCTGTATCTCAATATACTCAGAATGCTGTCATTAAGAATCCCACTGGATGGCAGGGTATTTTACCCAACGTGATTTCAGACTCATATGCCTATCCAAGCCCCTCCCAACCCAGCATTGGCAGTGTCAGTGTAAACACAGTGGCCTCTCAACCTGAGGTGTTCAGTCCGCCTATTCCGCTGTCAAATGATGGTCAAAACATCTATCAGTTTGGAAATCAAACTCAAAATGTTGTGGATTCGAGTTTTCCTGGGTTTGACTTGGGTTGGATTGACAACTTGAACCAAAGCACCCAACAATCTTCAGCTGAAATTGTTCATCTTCATGGCACAGGGTCCAACCATGAGCCCATAACAGTCAAGCAGTTTACTTCTCAGTTTGATGAAAGCACTGAGCTCCACCACAACGACCATGATTATCAGAGCTTTTTGTTAGGGCAATCTGAAGCAGTTGTCTCAGAAGGTTGTGTGCCTGCTGATCTGAATGTCTTTTCTCCTGAGCCTTCTGTTTTGGATGTAGGTATGCTCTGTTTCGATTTTGAAACTTCTTGGAATGGTCTAGCACACGTATAGCCACAATTACTAATTGTGCTCATTGAAAAGGATTAAAACTAGATTCTGCAGCTCTTTGCAACTGGATAAATAGGTACAATCATTTTAGACTACAAAGTGTACAAATTGTCTATGTGACAAATGATTCTGTACAGAGACTGGATGTTATGTGGTCTTTGTATGTTTTGTGAATTCTAGATATAATCATGGCACCGCACAATTCCCTAACATTCCTGTGCTTCCCAGCTGGGAAGCTGCTTCAAACTGTGGAAGTTTGAACTTTGGAATGATAAACTGTGCCTTCATTTCTTTGATAGTTGCATCCAAGTATGTTTTCACTGTTTCGCCTTTGTACTTGGTTCAAATTTTCAAGACCTCTAGAAAGGGCTGTGTCTGTACTTTTTCCCCTTAACTTGAGGTTGAGGAAAGATTGCCACTGCATAAATATTACTATTTGCAAGGAGAAATGTAGTTTTGGAGTTCTTTAATATGCTTTAGAAATAAAAATGTTCATCCGACTTGCAGGCTTGATTTCTATATCAAAAGCTGAAGCTATAATTTGTAGATTCTCAGTTACAGCAATTACAACATTTGGGATTTATATTAGAATTCTCAAATTTCTTTCTTAATAATAGTATTGCTGTAATTTGAGAATGTTAATATAGTGGTTGATAGTTGATAATCATTAAATGTGGAAAAGAATTTGGAATTGGGAAAATTTGATTTCAAGCAAGTAAAAACATTAGTTTGATTACCTTAATGTTCAATTGGTAAATTAAAATTATTCTCAATTGTGATGGTTGATGGTTATAAGAACACTATTAATAGTTGGTAAAATAAGATTGTTAAGTGGATGTGTTAAATGACTAAAACTAAGCATGTAATTGATGTTTTATGATAAAGATAAATCATTCCAACTATAATCAAAATTATCCTCAGGTATTAGGGTTTTAGCTCCAATTGGAACTTTTAGATTTTTAACCTTGAATGTAACTGAATTAAAAACTGATAATTTGATATAAAGAATGAATATTCTTCTGGGAAGCTATATGGCTTTGTATTAATGTCCTCAAGTTAATTAATACCTACTACTAACTAGCTAATTCATTGGTTTTTAATAAAAAAAATATGTATTAAACGGTATTTGAATATTTGAGTAATTAATTTAAAATATTATTTTAAAATTTTAAAATAAAAAAAAAATATATAATAATTTTTTTAAAAATAATATTTTCAAAACTCTGATTTTTAAATAGAATTTTTACCTAATCATCCTCATATTTTTCCTCCAAAATATGAGATTAATTACCTTAGCTTAATAGGCATATGTTACTCTTTACTAATCTAATTTAAATTTTTAGAAACTATACAATATTCAATTATTACATTGGATTTTAGGTATTTATTTTCTCTATTTTTAAATTTAAAACGTTATTTAATAAATATTAAACTTCTAACCATTTAGATAAAATTTGTTCAATTTTCAAATATATTGAATTTAATTTTAACAAATTGGAGGTATAATTATATATAAATAAATTATATGTTTTTAGTATATACATAAATTTAGTCTTAATTTTAAAATTTAATATAGTAATTGTATAAATTTACTAAAATAAATAAAATCTATAAATAAGTTAATTAAAATTAATTTTAAAAAATTATATTTATTTATTATGTAAAATTAATTAATATTTTTAATTTCTAAATATAATGTTAATCGATCAAAAGATAATAATATAATAATTTAGTTTAGTTGAATACTGTTCTAGTTTTTTCTTCTTCTTCTACCGCTGAAAACGAAAATCATAAGAGAAATGGCACTGTGGCTGGAAAAGGGGTCCGAACCCAAAACGGAAAAAGAAATTGATGACCTTGAAGCTATCGCCGCCATTAAAGAGTCTGCTGCTCTTGAACTTAAGGTCCTTCCTCTCTCTCACTCACAATTAGAGTTGTATTTTCAATTCAAAACAGCAATTTTCTGGTTTATAAGTGAATAAATACTCACATTATCCGCCATAAGTAGAATGCCTTTTTTTACACTCTTTGGACCTGTATCCTTAATGGGTAATCTTGAAATGTTTGTTGTTTGGCTGATAAAACATTAAAGGTTATGGCCAAATCAAATAATTTTTAAACAATTGAAATTACCCCTCTTTTATAAATGCCTTGTTCCTCTTGAATTGATTGGTCTGTTTATCTTTTTATGATCGGTGTGTTTATCTTTTCAGGAGCAAGGTAACAAGTATGTCAAGATGGGTAAAAAACATTATTCAGATGCTATTGATTGTTACACAAGGGCAATAAATCAGAAAGCTTTAAGTGACTCTGAAAACTCGATTATTTATTCCAATAGATCCCATGTGAATCTATTGCTTGGAAATTATAGACGTGCTCTAACAGATGCCGAGGAGGCAATTAAGCTGTCTGCAACTAATGTCAAGGTGGTCAGTTCTTTCTTCTTGTTCTTAGCCATGCTTAATATCTAAATTAAAGCCTTATGATCTTTTTCTTTATTGTGTATCTATTGGTTTAAGTAGGCACTATATCGAGCTGCAAAAGCATCTTTGTCATTGAATTTACTAGCTGAGGCAAAATCTTATTGTGAAAATGGACTGAAGCAAGATCCAAATAATGATGAACTTAAAAAACTCGCTAAGCAAATAAATTCACTGAAGATGGAACAGGATAAGCATGAGGCTGAAGTTTCCAAGGCTGTATCAGATGCTAAGGTTTGATACTTGCAGCGTGGAAATAAATATTTATTTATAATAATGTAGACACTCACATCTTTTTCTTTATCTTAACTACTTAGGACCTTGTTTCCGCAATTGAAGGTAGAGGCTTGAAGATTGGAAAGGCGATGTTTCAAGAACTTATTGGATTAAGGAAACCAGTATTAGATAAAAGTAAAATTATTCACTGGCCAGTTCTTCTTCTTTATGCAGAGGTTATGTCCAGTGATCTTATCGAAGACTTCTGTGAGACAGATATGTTTTCAATTCATCTTGACATGATATCCTTTTTTCTAGTATGCTTATATTTTGAATGTTAAATCTTTTCCGTAAACTAATTTTGACATTTGATATGCCTTAAATTTATTGCATATGCCTTAAATTTATTGCACATGATATCCTTTTTTTTTTTTTTTTTCTAGTGTGCTTATATTTTGAATGTTAAATCTTTTTTGCAAACTAATTTGACATTTGATATACCTTGGCCTTAAACTTATTGCATTTTGCATATATGATATCCTTAATTTTATACATGTTTTCAGAAAGTTGTCCACCATTACCATGGGACACTGAAAACAATTATTCTCGTGAAGCTATTGAACTCTACTATGAGGTAAGCTTTGATATATTTGTCTTATTTGTTTGCTTTTTATTCTCATAAATTGTAATTTATCATTTTAGATAAGTCCTACTTTGAATGGCTTAAGTTTTGTAGCGTCGAAAATTGATGTGAAACAGTTCACTTGGTTTCTTGGTATGTCATGTCATATAGGACTTGGTAATTCCCAGGCTGTCGAAATTTATATTATTATGGGAATACATGCATTGCCAATTTACAAGACAGAATATATGCATTGTCAGTTTAGTGAAAGCCGAAATGAAGATGATGAGGGAGTTAGTTTGGATGGAGCAAGCATCCTCCCAAAGTACTCATTTTAAATATCGAGACTCGATCCTCTAACGAGATGGAGGTTGTGAAGAAGATATTAGTTATAGAATAAAAGCAAGATGGTTGAAATGGAGGCTAATCTCGGGAGTCTTATGTAACTGCAAAATTTCCAATAAAGTAAAAGGAAAATTCTACTGTTTGACTATTTAATCAATTATGCTATATGGTAGTAAATATTGAATAATAAAGGGACAACATATATCGAAGATGAGTGTGACAGAGATGAGTATGCTAAGATGAATTTGTGGTCATATTAAAATGAATAAGATTCGTAATATAAGTATCAGAAATAAAGTGAAAGTCGCATTGATTGAGAACAAAATGATAGAATGAAGATTAAAATGATTTTGGATACGTGAAACAAATACTTAGGGAAGCTCCAGTGAGGAAGGTTGAACACATTATGATAGAAGAGAGGAAGAAAGGAAAAGATAGATCTGAACTAACTTGGAGGAGATAAATACAATATGATTTAGATATACTTCAACTATCAGAAGACATCGCTCAAAACAGTTTGGAATGGAAACAAAGAATTTATATAGCTTACCCAAATTAATTTTGGGATTAAGGCTGAGTTGAGTTGAGTTGAGCTGTATGTGTTTAACCATGATAAGATATCTGTGAAGTTCCTTGGCTGCTGTTGAATGGCATAAGGATATTATTGACAAATTCCTTCCAGTTATGATGTTGTTATGTTACTTGAATATGAATTTGATGTGGCCTATTGGGCTATGCATATGCCACATTCCTAGTTCATGGAAAATATAGACATGTCTGGTTAAACGAGTATCTGATTTTTGTTATTCTATTAGAAACCAAAGTGAGAGGTAAAAAGCCAGTATATTATTAGCATCTTTATATTTTTCAAATTGCTGGTATCTTTTTCTGTTGCTTTTCATCAATAAAATATGATTTATATTCATTGTACTTGACAGTTTTTAGGAAGCCATCATTTTTATTTTGAATGAAACCTAAATTCAGTATGTTAAGATGACTTTGATGAAGATAAAATCATGAATATTATGCTGGTTTGCACTTTGAAGCATAATCCAATATAAGAAGGCAACTTTTATCTTTACACCCTAAGCTGTTAAATAATAAAGCTCTTGGGCTTTTTACTTGTTAATAAAAACATTATGTTGAAGTGTGCCTGTCCAATCTCATAATGGTTTTGGGGTGATTATCTGCCTGAAATTTCATTTAGGATACCCAATTGTGTTGTCACTGACTAGCAGGATTTTACATCTGTATCTTTATTGGTGGTGTCTTTTAATTTTTCTTGTTCAATTTTAACTCCCGTGTTCTTGATTTATCAGGCTGATTCCGGCGTTTGTTTATCCAAGTCTAAATTTCTTCATTATCTGCTAGAAGGGACTGCAGGTGCTGATGTAGAAAGTGGTGAAGAAAAGGATGCAACTGAGGGTTCTTTTGACGGTAACTCATCAGGTAAGTGTTTTTAACAAGCTTTCCATGTCAAGCAAATTGTGCCACATGTTTTTTTCTTTAATTATTGTGCTCTGTGGAATAATTGCATTGGAATGGAATTGCACCTTGTATTTCTTCTGATTAAGCCAGTTATTTCACTGATGGCCTCTGTTTCTGGAGATGTAGTTCTTCCTCTTTGCATAAGCTTTGGTGCTGCTATTTATATTTTTCCTTATTTCTTATCGGCCTTATAGTTACCAATTTAGTTCTTTATTCTATAGACTAGCCACTACTGGTGCAAATAATTGAGGTTTTGAATTGTGTTTCTTTGACTATTCATGCTGCTTTTTTTAAAGGTATTCCTTGAAAATTTAGTTGGCAGTCCGTTAGCAGTGGTTGTTATGTGCATTTACTACATGCTTATTTACCTGATCTTCCTGTGTTTAATGTTCTTAGGAAAAGGCTCCTCAAAATGGGTAAAAGTAAATGAAAAGAGAACGCTTCATGATGTTCTGAAAGAACCTGACTTCATTATCTCAGGAATTCCAGGTCAGCCTTCAGTTTCTTGAAAAGTTTTTGTGCAGGTTAAAAAGTGACTTTCATATGCATTATTGATTTTTTGCTCATTTGATCACCGTCGTGCAGTTTTTTATGTTGTTTCAAAGAGCTCCTCCTTCTATAGAAAGTTCAAAACTGGTAAATGGACTCTACCATCTTGAGAAGGTTGTGTCCATATGTTAAGCAGCATGGCTTAGTTGTCTTCTGAAGATTGTTGAAGTCTATAAATGAGTCTAATCAAGCATTCTTGATGGGACCTGGGAACGAGTCATGATGTTTGTTGGCGAGAATCATACATGTAAACCAACCATTAAGGGCAGCATCCTATACACGAGGCCTCCAATGTTATCAGTTCAGGAAAAACAAAGGGTTTCATGCTTCGTTTTACAGGTTTATCCTGCTGTTACAATGTTTTGTTGTATCAAATACCTGAACTGACAAGAACTAGCGAATCTTTCAATTGCGCCTCTGTTTACTCTTAATGTCTATGGTTTTGAGTAAAAGTGTGACTTAAGAAATTGGTTTTCAGACTGGATTTATTGAATTAGTCATAAAAAATTAGATGGTCTACATATCTACTTGTCCTTCCATATTTGTTCATTTATTAGTTACACTAGTTACATGTTATGGAGGAAAATTAATTACAGGGTCAATTATTTTGCACATTTTTTTTATCGTTTTCTGTTACTTGTGTTGTATTATTTAATGTGCACTGGATTGAACCCTCAAAAATAGAGATTGATTGATGTTTGATAAAACTTTTGAATTGCTTGCAACTTCGTTTTTCTACTCAGAATATAGATGAGAAGTGCTGTGTAGGCTTTAATATTTTTTTTTAGTAGAGATTGAAATTTTATTGGACAGCATCAAACCTCATTTTCCTTATTTTATGCCCTTTCCTTTCCTTTGCTTCTTTCATTATCTTGGAAATTTCAAGGTACCAGCAATACACCAAGACTTTTTGCTTCCAGCTCAGTGTCAATGTTTGACTGGCTTTTTCTTTCTTTTCTTTTTGCTTTGAAATGTCCTGTGCTTATCATTTTAGTAATTTAACAACAATATAATTTTTTTTCTCCCTTTGAGATCATTATTTACTGTTAAAATTAAGTTCTTTTATTAGTATTTTAGGTGTCATTTTATATTTAATTAAGATAGTTTCTATTTAAATTAAATTAATTTTGGTATAGTTTTAAATTTTAATTTCAAATTAAAATTTAGTAAAATTTTGGTAGATTTAATAAGATTTAGATTTGATTTTGAATAATATTTGATTTGATTTGATTTTGTTTAGATTGTTGATTATGATTTTATTTTGAATAAAGATTTCTAATTGATTTGATATTGTTTTGAAGTTTTAAAAATTGAAATTTTGGATTTTCAGTTTGAAAATAATTTTCAGGGGGTGAAATACCGGGTACCGGTATTTGGAGACACGACCCGGTATTTGGAGAGAAGGAATCGGTATTTGAAAAGCAAGTGGAACCCGAGGGACAGTAGAGAACATCGGGTACCGGTATTTCACCGTGTACAACCGGTATTTCACTGGACAACCGGTATTTCGCTAAATAGCATGAAATACGGGTACCCGGTATTTTGAGTTCTGTAACCGGTATTTCATATCTGTACCCGGTATTATGCACTTCCCTTAAAAATGAAGTCTATAAAAAGGCAATCAAGGTTTGGGAAAAAGAGAGATCACACTTGGGAGCTAAGGGGACTTAAAGGAGACTAAAGGAAAGAATTTTTGGAGTTTCAAGACTTTCAATCAATCAAAGAGATCATCAATTAGAGTTTTTTTTTATCTTCTCTACTTATTATTTCTTCGCTAATTTTAGTATGAACATGTTTAATTTATTGATTAGTTCATCTTTTCTTTATTTAATCATGTTGAACTAAATCTTTTTTTTAGGATTTAGATGAAGTTAATTGAATAATAAAGGTTGATGACAATGATTTATGATTTTAATTATTCTTACTATATAGTTTGATTTGTTAATTTTGATTGGCCATTATAATCACTATTTAATATAGCTATTTACAAACGAA
>CANXYC010100118.1:0-25022 GCA_948193065.1 Aleurites moluccanus | reverse complement strand
ACATGTGTAAAACCATCTAAAACATGCATATTCATTCAATTTAAACATAAACATGCATCATACATATCATGCAAACATATAAGAAAACCCCCTTTGGCTTGCCTCTAAAGGTTGTGTTCTAAGCCTTTCAACTGAGGTGTTACACAAAGGTTGTCTTTTCCTTGTCAGGTGGGTAAACTTGTATTTGATTATATCCTGCATATAGGTCAGTCAAAGAGACTACCTCAAATTTGGCCATGCGGCCAATCAATAAGTCTATGTGAGGTAAAGAAAAATCATCTTTTGGACAGGCTTTGTTCAGATCCCTGTAGTCAACACACATTCTTACTTTGCCGTCCTTTTTGGGCACAGGCACTATGTTGGCTAACCATGAAGGGTAAGTGACAGGTTCAATGAAACCATTCTTCAATAACCTGGTGACTTCTTCTTTGATCTTGAAAGACCATTCCGTCTTCACCCTCTGTAACTTCTGCTTTACGGGCTTTGCATCCTCATAAGTTGGAATCTTGTGGACCTCTATGCTCGGATTAATACCGGTCATGTCTTCAGGTTCCCAAGTGAAACAGTCTAAAAAATCTTGAACAATCTTGATTAAAGAAATTTTATCATGAAATGATGATGCAATAAATGTTAATTTCAACTTATCATCTGTGCCCATATTTATTGATTCTTTATTTTGCTCTTTTATCTCATTTATTTCTTTTTCTTTTGATACCTCTTTTAAATTGGATTCATAGACAGGGAGAAAATACTAAAGAATATAAGAGGAAAATTGGATTGTTACATTGCAAATAAAAGTTTCGTCCTCACGGACTACATCAAAACGAAAAGAAGAACCAGGAAGATCCTTTACAGACTCCATAACGAAAAAAGAAGATACAGACTCAAGAGACTCTGACTCGGACTTGGCTAGGAGAGAAAACAAAACATCAAGGTCGGTAAGCTTCTCAATGTGCCAATTTCCAGGTGCAAGCAAGGTTGGATGGATAAGTTTGTTGGGATCTGATTCTAGCTCCTCTCCAATCATGAGGACCTTCTCAAAGAGAGTAGCCTCCATATTTTCCTCGCAATCCTGCTCTAGTAGGTAGTTGGGCTCACAATCCTCCAGATTAAGCCTTTCCTTTTATCCTCGGCTCTTCTTTTGGCTTTCATTTCAACCTCCTTCAAATCCTCTTCGGTAGGTTTATAACCGGGTCCAAAAGGTGGGATGGCCACTAGGTACTCATCAAAAGAGGTTATTCCTTTTTGGTTTCTCCCAAGACCTAAACCAGGGAAGTAGTTCATTTTCTTTAAAATGTTAGCCACAGTTATATTTCCGAAAAGATCGAAATCAAAGGGGACTAACTCTTTACCTTCTTCTTGTTCTATGAACTGGATGGTATCAAAAGAGAAACCAGATAAAGGGATAAAGTTTGGTTCGGGCTGAATCCCCAAAACGGGTACAGAGCCAGAAACTTCAGTTTTACCATGTATATCACCCTTGATAGTGATTACAGCAGTTCCATGAGGCATTTTAAGCTTTTGGTGTAAAGAGGATGGGACTGCTCTTGCCTTATGGATCCAAGGCCTTCTAAGGAGAAGATTAAAGCAAGCAGGCACATCAATCACTTGAAAGGGGATTGGAGTAGTAATTGGTTCAATCGTCACATCAAGAGTTGCCACACCCAAAACTTCTCTTTTGGTGTTAACATATGCCCTCACAATCTTATTGGATGGGGTAAAATCTGTAGCTTCTAAGCCCAAACAACTTGCAACTTTTAATAGGCAAACATTCAGAGCTGATCCATTATCTATTAAGACCACTGGGACTGTCTTCCCTTGGGTCATGACAGTCACATAGAGTGCAAGATTATGGTTTTCTCCTCCTTTAGGTAAATCTTGATTTGTGAAGGAGATAGAAGCCATCTTGGTTGAGCTAGTGAGTGATGCAACCAAGGTTTCAGGTGAAATGTTGATTAGGGCTTGACATTGATTCAACGCCTTACAAAGAGCTTGGCGATGTGGGAAGGATGATTGGATGAGACTCCAAATAGAGATGCTGGCTTGGTTTTTCTTCAATTGTTTGAGGATAGCATCCTCTTCAGGCTTATTGTTTATCCTCTCCATGGGAGGAGGAACATGTTGAACAGGCTGTTGAGTTGATGAACTCGGCTGGTAAGGTCTCCCACTTCAGGTCATTGCATCTATTTCTTCCACAAAATCATTGAGTTCTAGGATGCAACAACAACCTTCACCTGATCGAATCAAAGAGATCAAATCAAGTTTAGAGTAATGAGAGTGGAGGACATTGACATTGGCTTGATGGTTTGGGAGAGGATTTATGGTGATGTTAGGTCTGGCTCTTGGTAGGATTATATCTCGACTGTCCATCAGGTCTTGTATTTTGTGTTTCAAGGTTTTGCACATTTTTGTTGTGCCCTGTACCTTGATGATACTCACAGTACTCATTTGCATTCCAACTTCTAGGGTAAGGGTTTGGAGGTGCTCTAGGTTCTAGAGGCTTAAGCAGATTCGATTCCAAAGCCTTCTTATATACCAACATCAAAGGCATACCCAAATCTGTGAAAGCTCTCCTTTCAAGTCTCATAGGAGGATGATTAGATATAGCAACAATTTCCCCGCTTTTTCTGATTAGAGGGAGCATTGTGGCCATAATAAGTGTTTTTCCTATATCTTGACCCAGAGGATTCTTCTTTAATTTGCCTGTTTTGGATCAAATCCTCTATTTTTGAAGCAGTGGCAATGAGAGCTTTAAAATCTGGCAAGTACTGAGTTTGGAGACAAGTCTGATAACTTGGAAGGAGATTCTTGATAATTATATCAATCCGTTCTTGCTCAGTGGGCCTATTAATCATTTGGGCTACTTTAGCCCTCCACCTTATGAGGAAAAGGGAGAAAGACTCCCTTTGTTGTTGTTTGGTGGTTTCCAAATCTCTCCTGGTGATGTCCACCTTGAGGTTGTAATGGTATTGTTTGACAAAGACATTACAGATATCATCCCAACTTTTCTTGAAATTGGTGTCTAAATTAACAAACCATCTTATTGCGGCCCCCGTGAGTGACTATTGGAGCAATTGAGTAAGGAGCTCATTGTCCACTCCCAATGGGTTCATGGCTCCCACATACATTTTCAGATGGGTTTTTGGGCATGTGGTGCCATCAAATTTGTCCATACTAGGCATTTTAAATTTTAGAGGAACCTTAACATTTGGAAAGAGGGTAAGAGCATCGACATCAATGAGATCCTCGTGCTTTTTAATGTTTTTCAGAAGCCTTCCCATGGCTTTGAATTTTTCCATGAACTTTTGGGTTTCAGTCTGATTGAAGCTTTCTCCTCCGTGAAAACGATTCGGGGAGGAGGATGGAGAGGTTCGACTATTCATATTAGTAAGTGGAGGAGTGTTAACTTATGGGGCTTTCCCACTATTTATCAGATCAATAATAGGACTAGGCTGAAGAGATGAGGATGCATCAGGAGTATTGGTTTGATGGGTACTTGATCCTTGACCCATCATCGTCTATACCTCAGTGAGGATAGACTGGCGTTGTGTATCTAGGGCATGGTCTAGAGCAATACGGAAATTATCCTCTTGTTTCTTGAGTAGGGTGGCTAAAAGTGCTTCTATGGCATCCATGCCGGGTGTTGTGCCCTCCATTTGTACCTCCTAAAAGAAAATACACTGAATTAGGTCATGGTGGTCTAAGCAGAACCTAAGCAAAGGTGGAAAGAATGACCTAGTCTGGGTGAGGTATGAAAGCTTGTGGGTTTTGGTTTGACCACTGACTTTGTTGGTTCTTGGTCCACAAATGCATGAATGCATGGTTGTGCATGTATGCATGGTCATGCATGTGTAAAAATTGGTTCATGATAATATTTTAACATTATCATGGCTCATGGGCCCTAAGGTCCAAGGTCTAACATTCAGTACATGAAGGCTAGGTGGTTTAGTTTAAAGGGTACCCGTCACACTAGAGCAGTGAATATACCTAACCACAGGTGAAACAATGAGTTTCGCGTGGATCCAACAGTACGATTGCTCGTTACACTTCAAAAAGGATTTGAAGATTCGTCGCATGGTGGATGCTTTTGCTATCTCCCAACATACTCAAAGAGAGTTGTTGGATCAATGTTGCTCGCTATCCAAGGTTGAATTTTGTAACTGGTGATGTAGTGATGCGTGAAAACCAAAGTTAAACTAAAAGCCAAGTAAAAAAAGTTTTTACAAATATTTTCAACCAATTAGTAGTCCTCTTTTACTTTTGAAAAAAAATTTTGTCCCCAGCCAACTGTGAGGCCTCGCCCGAGTACCCTCTTCCGTGATCACGGGAGGTCCGGGAAGCGCTCTCGTTTTTTAGGACGATTTCTCATGCATCGAGACGAACTTAGCGCCTTATTATTTGAAAATAATTTTGACATTTTGAAGTCTCCACCTTAAGTTATTTTTGTTGGGAAAATTTAAGGTAAAAACCCAATTTGACTCCAATCTTATCCCAAAGGAAAAAAATAAGTGCACTAGCCTTTGAAACCAAAGAGGATTCGGGGACTAGATTTTCGGTTGAACTTGGCTTCTAATTTTAACTTTGATTTAAAGCATTTTCATGAATAGTTTAAAGAATGAAATATATATATATATGCATGGGCAGTTTATATGAAAATAAAGCAGTAAAGCAGTTTAGAGTGCAGTAAGTAAATTATTACAATCCTAGAATATGAAAAATATGGGATATCAACTCTAACCCTTATGGGTTCTAGGTCGATCACATAATCCCCGAATAATACAATCAATAAAGCTTTTAATTAATGGAAAATAGGTCGCTTTGACCTCTTTGGATTTGAAGCTCTTAGATAGCTTGCCTGCATATCCTATTGAATAGGAATCAAAACCCATGCAGTTCTCCCTTCTTGCGAAGGAGGGTTGATTTTATGCCCAACTTCTCATGCTTTGGACTCTTTATTTTGACGCTCTATCAAAATAAGCTTTGGGCTCTTTATTTTGATGCTCTATCAAAATAAGCTTTGGACTCTTTATTTTGACGCTCTATCAAAATAAAGGAGATTTGCCTATTTTGACGCTCTATCAATAATAGGAAAGTTTAGGGGACGATATCTTCTTCTTGTCTATTTGGGAAGGCGGCGATCGAATTGCTCTCCCGAATCGAAGCTCCACTTTTGATTGGTAGCTGGATTGATGGCAGTCTGATTGCTATCCCGGCTTGGAGTTCCACTGGGGATTATTTGAGGCTCGGGAAGACATTCATATGGTCTTTTACCTGATAAAACAAATAAATCAACTGGGTGATTTTGTTAGAAATAATTTTGAGGCTCCACACGCCCCGGATTTGGTCCTTCTTTAACTCAAAGAGAACTAAAGAAATTTGGGCTCCACTCACCCTGATTTGGTTATTCTTTTAAACTCAAAGAGAGTTAAAGAAATAAGAAGAAATCTATTTATGAGAGAGAAATAGAGGAAATCCGAGAAGAAAAGTCAACTTCAAGTGATTTCGGTGTAGAAAATATGAAGGAGGGGCCTTGTATTTATAGGCAAAGGGTCTGCCACCGGAGGGGGGTGGCTGCGCCGCCGTGGCCTTTGGCGGCATGGCTGAAGAAGGAGGGCGGTAGCAAAAGTGTGGTGCGGCAGACCACAGCGGCACCGCCTCCTAGTCAGGGTGGTAGCCCAGGTTCGATTTTGATCAGATGCATTTCTGAATCCTTCCGAGTGTGGGCTTGGTTCCGGTGAGTGCCGGTCGACTTGGCATGAGTCTGAGGGGTGCGAGAAACCAGTGTTCACATAAGGTCAATTCTTTCCAATAATAAAAAAAGTCTAACAAGATATATTTGAGAATATTGGTTTACAATAAATAGATAGAGATGATGCCAATAAAGAAATATGGAACACATAAGTCATTACTCAATAAATCAGTGAGTCAATAATATTAATAATAAGTATGACAGAAAATTTTGGGTCCATATAATCTACATAGAAAAGCTACATATCTCGGTAGCAATCAATCAATTTGAGTATAAGGTTGATCAGGCCTTATGACCAGGACCTTACCCCCTCCTAGCTAGGGTCCACATAGAATACTCATTGTCGATATAGTAAACCCTACCCATCGGTGGGTCTTTCTGTCATAATCATATCATTATAATAATGGGATTCACACAGAATAGCCATATAACAAATAATCACATTTAAGATTCTATCTTAATAATCAAGAGTCAATGTAAGAAATATATATTCCATTTAGAATGGAATGATAGTCCAAAATAGAAGGATTCAATAATTTCAAATTTAGTGAGGCAAAGCATTTATATGTACATTACTCACATCACTGAGCACTTCCTATTGCACTTTACTTATTCTTTTCATTTCCAATTCCATTTTCTTGGTTCATTGCTCATATGCTCATGGTACTCATCACTGTCTTTCATTCATTTTTTACTCTACATATTCAATTAATTTCTATTTAGATACTATTTAACATAAAATTACATTTTTTATACTTATATTAAAGAAATTCTTAAGAATTCCCAAATTACTAAGGTTTTTCTATAAATCATTCCATACTGGCAGCCTAAGTTCCATTACCCGCATCTTTTTCTACACTTACCCAATTTCTTCAATTCTCATTCCTACTTAAACTAGACATATTAAGATTTAACATAGCTAAAATTCACCTTATGTCCATTACTACATAATTTATGGTGTTAATTTAAACTTAGCCTTATAATCAGCCTTGTTGCCCTGCATTCTGCCTGCAATCCTATTCTGGCAGTTTGCACTGTTTTATCTCATAACTCAATCTATACTTATCCAATTACTGAAATTATTTTTCCTATTGAAAACATACATAAAATATTATAACATATCCAAATTTTATAATATTTGATTTACTGAACAATTATTAGTGAATTTTCAAAATTAAACTACTGCCCTAAAATTTTTATCCAGACAGACCATGTTTCCATGCCTATAATTAATTATGTGCTTATCCAATTACAAAAAAATTTTACATCCATTTAGATAACATATAAATTAACATCTTTCTTATTTAAATCTTTCTCTAATTTAGAATTTTAGTTCCTAATATCAATATAACTCAGTAGCCTATGTTATATTTATCAGTCAATCTAGGCAGTTAACATTTATGACTTAATATATCATAAACCACAAATCTAATTGAAAAACCCTTTTACAGATTATATATAAGATATAAATGAACACTTTTCATGTTGAACACTTCTTTTAATTCTGTCTCTATAATTCTGCACAATTAAAACATAGTAGCAAAATTACAGAAATCTAATTCTATCTAGTCACGGTTTTTACTCAATAATTATTTCCTCACTTCGAATTTTATAAATTTCTTTTACAGAAATCTAATTAATATATTTATCTCCAGTTTTTATATTTTAAGAATCCTAAAATTCAGTCATTAAGATTTCGTAATATTAGCTACAAGTTACTGTCTCAAATCATATTTCAGAAACTATATAAACCCTAGCTCATTCTTTACATATTTAGCTTAATTACCTTAATTATTTGCCAAATCAAGCCATAGAACTCTTAAATTAAAATAGCAACTGAAGTTTAAAAAATTACATTAAACTTGAACCATTGAATTCCTTCTCCTTATATTCCTCCAAATAGCTTGAATACAAATCTTTCATCAATTTTTTCCTTTGATCTTCTTTTCCTTCATCAATTTCTATCTACTTTTGGTTGGTTCTTTGGAATGGTTGGAACAAATTTTTGGTTGTTTTCTTTCCTCATGATTCGGCCACTCTTTTGTCAGTAGATATTCCCATCATTTTTTTTATATGCACAAAGCCAACTAAAAACAAAATGAAAATAAAGATAATAGAATTTTCTAGATTTTTTATTACTTTTCATCTTTCCATTAATTTGGTAAGTTAATTAATTATTTGCTATCCAAAATCTTCTCCATCACTTTATCCATTTATTTAGCCGGCCAACTCATGCTTTCTTCTAGAATGGATGGGTCCCACAACTTTGTATTATTGCATTTTAGCCTAAAATTTTTCTTATTTGCATTTTGACTCCGAAACTTTCTATAATATATTTTATTTATTATGTTTAGATTCAACTCAAGTGTGGCGGATGAAATACCTTATTTTAGATTGCTCTATCATTTAAAAATAGTTATGGGTCATTTCTGGATTCCAAGCAGTGGATTTTCAAAATTGCCATAAATTACAATATTGCCATTACTCTTATTTTCAGTATTTCAAAATATTTTTCAACTCTTTCTTTTCACTATAATTCCACATAAAATTAACTAACTTAATCCCCCTAAGTCCGGGTCATAAATTCTTAAATTAATCGGACTGCTATTTCCTCAGCAGTGTAATCAACACCGGAATTTTTCGGAACAGTGTCTCAAAAAGGCCCGATTGAGGCTCAAAAATTCTTGAGTATTACTCTCTACCATTCTCTATATATTTCAATAATCGATTGAGCCTATTCATACTTCAATTAATGCTTCATCCATTACTATAATTCAATATATCCTATATCTATATATTGTCTACTGTTCTATCTCACTATCTACTGTTGCTGGGGTATTACAGTACTCATATGAAAACTTATAGATTTTAAGTATAATATTTGCTAAGCTTGTATGGTTAGACTCTGTTCTAGTTACATGTCAGTCATGACCTCATATTTGGGTCGTGACAGTCAAATAGGCACAAGAGTTAAGAGCTGATAGCTAAACACACAATATTCATTGTACATGTGTAGTATGATGAGACCCTAATCCCCTCTCTCTGATGCCGACACACAACACTAAAGACAACAATACCAAGATAAGAGAGGGGAAGATATAAGTTGAAGTTTCCATTATTTCAAGTAAGCTATGAGACTGTAAGTTTCGATTATACCTTTATTTAAAGAAAGAAAATGACTATCTTCTACCTTTGATCCAAAGATGTACAAGTCACTAACTTAAGCATCGAAGAGCTTTTGACTTGATCCTTCAATGCACCATGTGCATGTGTTGTAGGATCACACCTATAGACTGCTCCACAAGTCAAAATTAAAAGCCTCACATTCGAACCTAGATAAGGCCTAGAGTGCCATCAAAGTGGTACTTTTTATGGGAAGTTAGGAACAATAGTTTCATCATGTTGATTTGAGGATGGAATGAGTAGAGTCGATAGGAGTGTAATCGAGCCAAGTTAAGTCAAAATAATGCTAAGCTCAAGATATACTTTATTAAAAAATTTGAGACTCAAAACTCAACTTGAGCTTGATTGAGTTATCATTTTGAATGTCAAACTCAACTCTAATGGATACTTGAACTATCGAATGCTACTTAATTGTCATTACAAAAATAAATTAACTTACTTATTAATATGAAATTAAAGTTCAAAAAACTCGAATAAACTCAAGCTCACTCAATTATCATTAAAAAGTTAAATTAACATATGTGTAAATATCAAATTAAAACTCGAATAAATTCAAGCTTAAGATCGAATTAATAAATTATTATATATAATATAAAATATATTTAAAATTATATAAAATCTTAATACTCGATTAGGCTTAGGATTCAACTTGACTTGTTACTCAAATTGAGCTTGACTTAATTATTATCAAATAGAATTTGAGTATTTTACGAGTTAAGTTCGAGTAGCTCATGAGTAGCTTAACTCATTTACTCTCCATATAGTCAACAAGATAAACATAGGAAGAAGACAATCCTCTCCCTAAGGATAGCTCTTTGGAAGAAGAAAGACTGGACCAAAGAAGGGCATTCCTTAGTCTTCCTCTCTTGGATATCAAAGAGCTTTCCTTTGTTGGAAGAGAACATAAAAAATTAAGTGGTAAGTTTCCATCATGCATAATTATCGACTCCAGGTAAAGGCATGTGTCAAAACAGTTGTCTGTGAATAAGGGTCACCCACAAAAACTTCATGTTTCATATTCTAGGGTTACGGGTGATTATCCTATGGAAAACTAATGCAGTTAAATTTTTGTAGATGTAAAGCAAAAATTTATTACGCAAAGCATTATTATTAATTTTCTCTACATTTATTATATAGTAGTTAGGAGATTATGAAAATCCTATTAAAAATCCATTAAGTTTATATTTATCTTATTCTTAGTTTAATAGGAATCATCTATCATAATATGGATGTCTATTGGATCTCATGGGACCTACAGTTAATATCTCCCACCTAGACACATTGGAGTAATCTCATAAAAACCTAGTAGAAACTATCTCATACATATCTATACTTATTTAGGAAATGAAGCTTGCGACCTAATGAGAAAGATAAATTTGAAGACTGTTATAACAAGTCACCACCTAATTAACATTACACTTCAACTCTATATCTTGCCTCATACTCCAAATTGTATGCTTATGCCAAATCAAGTATTTATGATCTCTCAAGTATAAAGATGGTAAAGAACATGCTTTGATATCTCAACCATGAATTGATACTCATGACTATATCAAACATATTTCTAATATAATCGCTCAAGCAGTGAGTCATAAATCATATGTGTAATATTAATCAGTTTTTTCTCATCCCTTATGTCAATTCATATGGAATTGATTGTTTTTGTAGACATACTCCTTTATAGTATATGATTCATTACCTATGGATAACATGCTAATGTAACAAACATCAATGTCACATCCCAATTTTGAAACATGACGGTCCTAGGATGTAGAAACAGTATAAAGCTACCAATACCCGTAGAACCCTTCTTTAACCTGTAAACATCACCTGCTATAACATATCTATATCTACATAATTAGTCTATCTGTTATCATCTGTGATCATATATGATTTCAACAAATCTCATTTACATTATATATAACTGTAACTAATAATATTACAGACCATACTAAGTATAGTCATCCCAATAATTTACATATCTCTGGAGCATCTAAAATACATACAAGGAATATATACAAGTTCAATATTTTCATTATTATAACACAGCTAGATCCACTGATGAAGAAATCTTGGACCAGCTCTACTCCTGACCTGAAAAGATAAAACCATTAAAAGGGTGAGTATTTTTATATTCAGTGAGTTGATATATATATATTATCACACATTAAGTTGTCGATATATATATATTATCACACATTAAGTTAGGTAGGAAACAACAAATGAACAATATTAACAATTGGCTCATGGATAGCACACCAAATGATCAAATCAAGAGAAATAGTTTATGGATACCAAATATAGATGTATAGTTATTGGAGAAATAATAACCATGAATATATAACTGATAATGGGCCTTGAAACACATATCATTGTCAATATAACATGTAAATAACATAAGGTGGATTAGACCCTATGGTCAAGACCATAACTCTTCCCAGCTAGGGTATGACTGAAATTTCATTATGCACAATGCTGATGGTATTTACCCAATACCCCATCAGTAAGGTAGCTTTGTCATACAGATATTAGAATAGGTTAAAGATAGCAAATAAGATGTCAAATAGGCAAGAAAATCAGCAAGACTCAATTTCTATAACTTTAGCTCATCTGAGCTGTTTAGGCATGTAAACACATATATGATCATTATCCTTAACAAATGAACATTATAGTATAGGAAAAATGCCATAAAAGTCATTTAGGATACAAGTTTAAATTATGTCAAGAATAAACATTTACACCAATGACAAAGAAAGTCACCCATTTTAATAAATTTGGTAACAATTGGATTCTTAAAGAAATTAACAAAGGTCATTTCGTCGAGAACTTGGTGTGCACCGCTTTAGGACTAAATAAATATAGTTTTGGGACATATTGATCAAAAGCCAAATTTCACAATTCAATCCCCAATGACAACAAACACGAAGGCATTATCAAACAGGGTTTATATACATCAATAAATAACACAATCAGAGCTTAAATTCAAGGAAAATTCAAAGGAAACTCAAATGAAACACTTAGGCCAAAAAGTTGTAGGAATTTAAATGGATTCAAATTGATCAAAGAAAGGTTTAAACATACATAATAATATACATATAACTCACCAGAACCAACAGTTTGATCATTTACGTGATAAAACGTCTATTTGCCTATAACAGGTAAAAGCAGTATTCTTCGGTTTTCTTTGATTATACAATCAATTTTACCACATATTTAGCTTTAAATGGATGCTAACTAACATATTTAAACTTTAATTAGAATTATATAATCCTATACAAAAAATCCATTTCAAACATAAACCTAACTTTTGGTTTTCTCCAATTTCAATCATATCTTGAAATCTATCGATATAATCATGTTTCTAATAACTTATGTAGCTTAAATGAATCAAAAGAATGAAGAAAACAACATCCTTACCTGAATTCAAGGTGTGGCCAAAATTTAGGTTGAATGATTCTTTAATTTCTAGCTTGAATTTCTTGAAATTTTTGATGGAAACTAGCTTAATCGGAAGTTTAATCGAGTTTTTTATTGATTTTGCTTGAAGTTTGGATTGAAATTGGTGGAGTTTTGGAAAAGGAGGAGACTTGGTTGTAACAATGGAGGAAAGAGGATAATTTTCTGATTTTTGGAGAATTATATGGTTATTTATATTAATTAACTTTCAGTTAATTCGATTTTCCCCTTGACACTTTTCGTATTCGCATTTTGAACCCGAAACTTATAACTATCTATCTTTTTGTCCCATTTTAATTCTGAAACAATATTTCTTATATTTCTCCAACTTATGAGTCTAATAGTGATATTAAAAATTTAAAATTCCGAACTTATTCGTTAATCAAAATTTCAACGTGCTTATTTATCCACCAGGTCAATTTTTAGAGATTTGTCAAATCACGTAAATATGATGTTCCAATGTCTAAACTAATTTTATTTATGCTTAAATAACATATATTTAAAATTATATAAATTAAATTTGAGGATGTTTCAATCCACCATTCACTTTATGACGTAGTGCTTAAATTTGAAAAGGTATAATACAAATTTTACAAATCCTGGAGGCTCACACAGAGATGAAGTATAGATCCATTCGTTTACTCCTTCAACAGTCACAAAAATAGGACATACAATATGATGGGTATGTCATGATGCAGCTCCACTTAATACATATCACGCTATAACACAAACTTATTTTTTATTGCACCATGAGATGACACCTCCTCATAATAAAAACGCATTGAGTGGATTGTTATATGCCATCATGTGACCAAGTTGACTTTAAATTGACCCAAAGTAAAATAAAAATATATAATTGAATGCAATTAAAGTAAGAAAACGAAATTGAGCCTTTCTGTAAAGTTCGGGGAAATTGAGCCTTTCTGTAAAGTTCGGGGAAATTGAATATTTAGCCATCAAATAGAAATTCCTAAAAAGATTAATATAAAGTTATTAATCATTTTCTAAGAAATATATATATATGCAATATTAATATATATTATATAAAAGAAAATTTAAATTGATGGTTACTTGCGTCGATAAGCATTAAAAACACATATTTGATATATATATATTTTTTTAATACAATGAGACATTAGGCATGAATGAGAAACATATACTTAAACTTGAGTCTGTAAAAATCATGGATAACATTTATTTTATTTATTCTAAAGCTTATAAGACTTTAGCAATTGATAAAATTTCTAACATTAGTAAATACAAAGACAAGAGACATAAGGTGGAATACTGTAGCAACCTCCGTGACCATCTTGAGGTCCAGGATGTTTAGTAGCACAATCTGCATTACAAGTTTTATCATCACAACCACTTGTGGATATGTATAGAGATTCTTTGCATGTTTTTGGCGGAGAAGGTGAACTACATTCAAAAAAACACTTGCAAATTGGACTGCCTGAAGAAGAATCACAAGAGCTTTTACTACCGGGTTGTTTTGATATACACCGAGAGTTACAATCAACATCACATCCACCTAATTCATCTGTGCATACGTCTCCTTCCACTCTATATATCATCATTTCAGTGCACCGATTGTAATGCATCATCACTTATATAAATACGGGATATACTTTTTATAAATTTAAGTAGGTCCCATAAATTTATCAGTATATAATGCACTATTTTTTAATGTATTCGGTACACATAATAATTTTCTGAAAAAAAAAAATTTAGTTATAAATTTGCAACTTTATGGTTTTAGATATATTTATACCAGTTGTTTTAAATATAAAAATAGTAGAACAAAATGTCTTTTTAGAATTCAATATAAATATTTGTGAAATATACTTTGGCAAACTTTATTCAAATAAAGAAATTATAGTTTTATTAACAAACTTCAAATCAAAGATTAATTTTTATTTTTTTTATTTTTTTAAAATGTAAAATAAAATGTTATTCCAACACATATGAATGAATACAAAATAATTGTAGAATATTGAAAAAAAAGGTACCTAATATAGGTTTAAGGACAACAAGAATTTGATAGATTGAAAAAACTTTCACCATCTTCACAAATTTTGTCTCTTTATGCACTAGTTAATATCATGTAAGAGTGCTTTTGTGCTTATCTTGCTGAATTGTTAATATTGTGTATAAATACTTATTATAAAGAAAAGGAAATGCAAATAAGGAAAAGCAAAAAAAAAAAAAAAAGATAATGATGTTTTTAAATAGTAAGAAAACTTAGAAATATGTTCAATAAGAAAACTTTTTACTAACTATAGAACAAAATAAAAATAAAAATTCTAAAATGTTATAATATTCATGGAGATAATATTTAGAAGGCATGTACACCAGGAATAGAAATAAAAAAAAAAAAAAAAAAAAAATTATAAGATGTTACCATAAATAATTAAAAAATTGGAAATTGTATAATGGAAAGGTCAAGTATATAATAACATTAAGAAAGGAAAATGTTATTTCTCCTAATATTTCTTTATTAACTAAATTTCTCAACAAATATAATATTATTTTATTTCTCATAATCTTTTTTAAAATTTTATTGTTTGTTAAATAGACAGTGTGCATTAAAATTAGGGATAAGGTGAAAATCTACCATAAAATATACAATAAATATTATATTGACCCTTTAACTTTTTAAAGGCTCAAATATAACACTGAAGTTATAAACTTAACTTCATATTTGATGAAATTATACGTGAGAATAATAATTTTTACAATTTGATAACTAAATAATAATTTTTAAGAAATTTTAAAAATTAAATTTATATTTAAATAATTTATACTAAATTGAAAATGAATTACTTTTCAAGTTTTAACATATTAAAATGAAGTATATTTTATAATAACTCTATTGATCATTTATTTAAAATTTGTGGACTTAAAATAAATATTTTGTAAATTTTTAAATTATTTAAATATATTTATAAAAAATAAAATAAAATAACGTCATTAATAGAGTAAAGGAAAGTTGGCAGTTTTTTTATTTTATTTTAGGATTATATACACCCCTTTAAAAATTTAAAGTATTAAAGCAATATTTATAATATATTTTAAAGGTATATTTATCCTTATCATTTTAAATATAATATTTATAATATATTAATAAAAAAAGTTAGAATAAATAAGCATGCTCCATCAATAATTATTTAATATACAACTATGTCTCTAATATATTAGTTTACATGCTCATGCATTGTACAATCTATTTTTTATTTTTACACTCCCTTTATTTTATAATAAATTCTAATTACAAAATATATAATTATTAATTTTTTTTTATCTAACTAAACATTTCTAATTCATTTATTATTTTAATTTATTAATTACTTTAATCTCCCTCTATCTTCTTAATTCTCTTATATTTTATATATCTCTTAATTAATTTTTATATTTTCCAACACATTTTTAATAAGGGTATTATTGTCATATTAAGATAAAATATAATTTGAATTAACAAGTAGGATAATTAAATTGAAACTACCAAAAAAAATTAATAAATTTATTTTGAGAGAGAAATAATATAATACTTTATTTGTTTTATTTATATAGGCACAACTATTTTTACACAACGATTAAGGAATAACAGTTTTTTTTAACTGAATTTTTTTTTCCTAATTTATCTTCAACACATCATTTACTATTTCTTTCATTTTGTTATTTTGATTATTCATGGAAATTGCAATGAAAAAATTTATTGAATGATATCTAAGAATATAAAAGGATAAGTAAAAATTAAAAAGAGATATGTTAATTCATCTTTGGTAATGTAATTTAATTTAATACAGTATGAAAAATTATTTGTCACTGCATAAAAATTATCATATAATTAATGCATTTTATAAATTAAAAAAAATAAAATAAATTTTATACTTTAAATTAAATATATTTTAAATAAATTTATTTAGCTAAATGAAATATATAGAATATAAATTTTACCTATATAAATGAAACAGAAGAAATATTAATTTTTAGATTAGAAACAGAGGTAGTATTAATTTTTAGATTAGATGTTTGATGTATCAGTTACTAGTCTTCGTTCTTAGGATTGGAATATCTCGACGAAGACTACTGTCAATCCCAAAGCAAAAGAAAGCAAAAACCGAAATTGAGATAAAATTGGTCTTTTTTTAGTATTCAACATGGTTTGATACCCGATCCAATATGAGAATCAGTAAAGAAAGAGGGCTAAAAGTTCAATCGGAATGAAATTCATCTAATCAAAATAAAACATAAAGTAATTAATTGATATTTTATAATATAAAAATTTTAAATTGTACTATATAATTTTATATTTATTATTTATATATTAAAAATTAAATATTTATACTTTTGGCTAAAATGAAATAATAAAATAACTATATAACAATATAATTAAACTGTAATATCCTAAAAAATTTCATAATTATATATAGGATCTTAAAATATCTATTATTTAATATGTGAAATGTAATTAAATAAATAAGTTGGAAAATAGAAATTAAGTATCTTAAACTTTAATTTAATACATTAAATACCCTAGAAGAAATGATGAAATATCATTGGAACCCTAATTAAATGTAGAATGGAAAAATATATAAATTATTAGTATCAGAAATTAAAGTGGGATAAAAGTATAAATACATAAAATATTTACAGTCAATTTATAAATACCAAAACTTGAAAGTCAAAATGTAATTATCTAAAATATTAAAAATACCTATAAAATACAACAAACGAGAAATTTCTTTATTTTTCTTCTTGCTTCCACGTTTTGGCATAATCACACATCTTCATCTCCTCCCCTCCATTTCTTCTTCTCCAACCTAAAAATTCGCATACCAAAAATCCATCCAACCTTGAATCAAATCAATACATAAAAACACCATACACATCAAAACTTTTACCAAAAACTTAAAGGAAATCTAAAATCTTCCAAAGGAGTTAAGTTGGGGTTTTGAAGAATTATAGGGTAAATTACTTGCTTTTAATTTCTTTTCATCAAACATGACTTAGGCAGAAATTTACATTTTAAATTTCATGGACTTAATGAACGATTTTGACAAAGTAAAAAACATGAAAATTGTAATTTTATGTCTTAACTATATTCTTGTGAAACAGTTTTGAAAAATTTTATGTGTATAAAGAGATATGGATAATCAAGTAGGACTGGTTCAGGTTGTTAACTTTACAGAAAATATAAATATATTCATTTAATTTGAGAATCTCAGAGGACAAATTAGACAAAGTGTAAATATAAAAAGTATTTATTTATATGTTAACTAGATGGCTGTTAAACAGTTTTTCAATTGGATATATAAGTTGAGAGATAGGAGCATAAAAATAGGACCTGCCTGGATTGAATCTTGCACAAAAATAGGGCAAAATTTAAATATTTACCATAAATTTTATAGTATTTGGATTAATTTAAATTGTAGATATGTTGGAATCTAGATGTCTAGTTTAACTAGGAAAAAGAATTAAAGTAATTTAACATTTGTAGTTCAAGATAACAGTAAATGCACTAAGGCTGGTAATAGTAAATACTAAAGGAAAACCTTAGATATAAACTTTATAATTTGGGAAAAAATATAAATTGAGTTAATTATTAGAAATTGTAATAAAATTAAATGTTAATATGATGTTTAATTAATTGTAGTACAAAAAGAAAATGGAAAAGATGATGGAAATGATAAAGATGAGCATATGTGCTTGGAGAATTGAAATTTAAGTTGTGGATTTTGAAGGATTTTGGTTAATCTAACAATTGAGGTGAGTTAAATATATGTTATTATGCATATTTAAATCCATATTTGAAATTATGAAAATCAATTCCTTAACTTGGACATGTTGGTCGAACCACTTATGTAGACTTTTCCTTAATTTTTCTTTGATTTCAAGCCAAATTTTCCTTGATTATCCTTGTTTAAATATTTGATTTGTTATTGCCAATGTGTTTATTGCAATATGAACTTGATTTGTAAACTCTAGGCATTGATGAACTTAACTCAGAAACCCACCAGAATAATCCTAAAGTTATGCATACCAAGTGTTCGATGAAATACCATTTTGAAAAAATTTCTATAGGCCTACCAAGCCAATGTCATCGTTATCAGCGACGTTGGCTAGCCAATTTCACCAGTGCAGTTGACCTTTGTTGACCACTTTTATGCCTAATCTATACTTAATATTTCATGCTATTTGGCATATCCTACAATAAACCTAAGATTTGTCTATTAAATTATATTGTCATTGAATGATTAATGAGATACTAATGAGCCTATTGTCTTGTTAATTGAACCCTATTGTTTCTATTGCTTATTTGTTCCTATAATTGTTTCTTAAAGCTATCTTACCGATGAGGTAGTGGGTAAGTACCATCGACATTGTGTACAATAAATATTATAAACCCTAACTAGAAAGGGTTAATGTCTTAACCATAAGGCTTTATGTGCCTTATGTAATTTACATGAGACTGATATGAGATGATACATGTTTCAACACCCTTTATCTGCCACAACTACATAAGTATATATTATCTTTACTGTGCTTATACATCATTGACCTATATTGTTATCCATTTTCCTTGATTTGGATATTTGGTGTGTTATTTATGAAACCATTCATTGTTTATTACTTACCTTTTGTTACCTACTTAACTCATTATATAATAATATATCTTTGACTCACTGAGTATTTTATACTCATTTTTTTAGTGGTTAAATATTTTTAGGTCAAGAGTAGAGCGGTTCCAAGGTTTTATTCTTTAATGGAACCAGCTTGTCTTTTGTAATGTAATCACTAGTGTTATATTCTCTTTTGTAAACTCTACAAACTCTATGGTTGTGTAATTAAGTAAGTTAGTTGTGTACAAAGTAATATATAGATGATACTTAAAATTGTTACCTAATATATATGGAACATGTTAGATATGGAAATGCTTATGAATGATGATAGATAAATGAATGATATTGATTATTAAATCATTATAACAAGTAAATAATATGAAATGTATCAGGGTTTCTACGGGTATTGGTAGTCTTATGCAATTTCTACATTCTATGATCGTCATGTTCCAAAAATTGTGACGTGACATAAACATTTACTATTTACAAGCAAACTTTCATTAAGAAATCTAATTAAGAAGTTAAATAGTTAATTACCTTTATTAAAAAAATTCAAATTTAATTAATTTAATTTAACTAAATAAAAATATTTCAATTTAGTAAATTTAATCAATTTTGAAATTTTAATTGGATATAATTATAAATATATTTCTATTAGTATTATAAGTAATAATATGAATATTATATATCTTTTATCATCAATTAATATTACAATTAAAAATCATAATTGAAGCATATATTCATATAAAATGAATAAATTAAATAAATATTTTTTATATGTACATATAATTTTCATTTTGAATTTAATGTAATAATAAATTTTATTTATTTTTACTTGATTTTTTAATTAGTTAATTATTTATTTATTTTAAAATATAAACAATATATATATATATATAAAGGAAAAATAGAGAATTGGAAAAAGAGAAGACAAATGACGTCGTTTGGAACTAGGAAAATAAAAAAAAAAAAACAAAAAAGGAAAAGGTGACGTTTAAGGTTAAAACTCTAACTGGAGAGGGCATTTTTATCTTTTTATTATTCTTCAATTTTGCCCTAAAACACTATATAAAATATGTGTAACTAATTCGTCAATTCCTTAAATTTTACATTCCTCACATCATTCAGACTCCTCACTCGTACAACTCCTCTGCATGCATAAAAAATAGCTAATTATGGATGGAAGCGTTATGGTTCGAGCTCAATCTGGTGGTTTGACTCTGTGAGCTCGATATGGTCAGCCTTCGATCTAAAGCGCTTCGGCTTTGTCAATCTTGGTAGAGGAAAGCAATGTCATCGTAGAACCAGCTAAAGTTGGATTTGTGGCTTTCACGTTTGTGGGTTGAGAAACAGAGAAGGGTTAGGTTCCTTTCTTGTCACATCCCCCACTTCAGGAATGTGACGGTCTTAGGGTACAGGAAAGTTTAAGGCTACCTAAATCTATAAAACCCATATCCTAATAATTCAGAGAAAACTCGCTAGAGTTTGCTTTGAAAATTCAAGTTAATTCCCAAGATTCAAATGTCATTATCAATATTAATACAACCTGCAAAAGAAATGACACTCCCAAGTATTTCCCTTATAACCTCAACTTCATACCTCAAATAACATACAAAATACTTCAATATATATAAATGGTGATAATATACAAAACACATGAACAAAGCTATCCATTCAATTACTATTCCAATAATTACATAACCAAAATAGTACTATAGTCCTTATATTGACCATGGAGCTCTAAAGATGCAAAAATAACTTATAATAGAACCATTACATAGATATAGTAGGTTCTAATCTAGAGGAAGGAAAGAAGGAACCACCTCTATCTACAGTGCGCCTGAAAAGTAGTAATCACAAAAATGATGAGCTAAATATCCCAGTGAGTAATATATATATCACTTCACTTGTGGGGCTAAAGATAAAGAAATTAGCACACAAGGAAAGTGAAGGTAATATATCAAATAAGAATAAGGAATATGATAACAAAAGAGAATATAAATGAGCAATGATTGGTTTCACAGTAATGACAGATGTGCAAAATTCACTATATAATAGTAGAGGCTACAGTTCGGTAGCATACTTTTTATATCACTCATAAAGTTGAACAAACTGTATGGCTAGGACCATAACCCCCTCCTAGCTAGGGACCACTATTAAAAATCTCATTGTGCATAATACCTAATAAAATTATTATCCTACTCCATCAGGTCAGTAGGTCTATCATTAACTATTTTAAGGTTGGTCATAATTATGGAATCAATTAGCAATCAATGAAAGGTTCGATGTTCACTTATCAATAAATTCAAGGAAAGAACATTTCAAGATGTTATGTTTTTCAATCAAACAAACTTGTCAATAATTTTTAATGAACATATCAAAGAATTTAGTAGTCATTTAAAAGCAATAATGAAATAATGGTAACTGTAAGGGGTTTGACTAATAAGGTACCAAGCAAGAAAATAATAGCAATTTCAATTGGTTCCAATTACAAGCAAAATAGCATATACATTACTTACCTCACGTAGCACTAGCCAAAATATAACTTTGTTTACTTCACTTAGGGTTTGTATCTATATTATCACTTCCATCACCTTCGCTTGAAGCTACACATCAATTAAATGCAAATTAAAACTCCTTCTATATGAAATTACATTAATTCTAACCTTAATCCAATTAATTCCCTTTAATCTTTAAACCTAGAGTTTTATCTTATAACTTTCTAGTTAACTATTAACCTTGACAGCCTTGACAAAATCATATATATCTCTAGTTAAAGATGTCTTATTGTTTTGATTCTTTTTTTCACTTAAACTAGATATATAAAAATATATTATATTCAAATTTAAGATCAAACTAAGTACTATACAATTATTGGTGATTTTCCAAATTCAGTCATGCTATCTTGCAATTTTCATCCTGGTAGACTTCAATATTAAGGCTACAACTCAATCTGTGCACTTCCAATTATAAAAATATTTTACATAAATTTAGTTCACATATAAATAAACTGTAATAACCCTAATTAAATTTTAAAATGATTAAGGATATTTTTACAAAATGAGTATCGGTAATTGAATTTTTATAAAATTTAATAAGTGCATTAGTTAAAAACGATTATGAAATATCTAAATTAGAGGACTTAACATCGTGAGAAAAATAATTAGAGAATTAAAAGTAGTTGAAAAGAGTATTAATTAATTAAATCAATTAAAAGACTTAAAAAAATTTTAGAAAAAACTAAGATTGGACACCTTCTGGTGTTCGATTTTTAGTAAATTATATAGCAGTATTTTACCTGATTTTTCTTTACACACCTAAAATTATATAAATAATGAGTGAGTTAAAAATACATTTGAGTGAAATTGGTAAAATCTAAATGCTCAAGTAGTGAGTAGAAGAATAATACGAGGAAAAATAATAATTTTGTAATTTTTGAGAAGTGTAAGTCAAAAAGGTAATTTGACTAATAAATAAATAAAAAATATATATATCACAAAAGTAGAAGAGAGGTGACCTGCTAAGTGGTTCCATAACCACCAAAATAAATCTTTTTATTTTCTCACAAATTCAATTAGACCAAAAGTGATCTTTATTCATTCCATCTTCTTTTTCTTTAATTTTTCATTTTCTAAAATTTTAATTGGCCATAAAATTATATAAATAAATATATTGTGAACAAAATAATCATCTTCCTCTCCACTTTAGTTTTCATGGACGGAAATTTCTAACTAAATTTCTCAAAATTTTATTTAATTCTTCTTAACCAAATTAATAACTCTTCACCTCAAATTTCAAGTCTTCTATCCATCAAGCTTCCTCTTTTCATCAAATTATTAGATTTTTGTTGGAATCTAAAGAAATATTTCAAGAATTTCAAAGAGGTAATATCTTTAAACTAACTCCATAATTTAATTTAGTAAGCTTAATTAGTAGATTAGAGACTAAATTAGTGAAAGAAGATAGATTTTAAACCAAACTTTTAAAATTCTGAAATTTTAGTATCTTGATAGAATATTGGAGGCTAATTTTTAGGACTTTAGAATTAGATTTTTAAAATTCTCAAAGCATGAAAGTTGTAGATATAATGTGTAGAATATATGTCTTTAATTAAGTTTTGCCAAATTCATAATGTGTAAGGCGATATAGGGCAATGAGTGTTACTGGCTCAGGTTAGGATTTGGTCAGAGAAACCCTACTTTTTTTATATTTTTGAGTACCTTAAGATCAAAATAAGAGAAAAGGCAAAACATAAATGATGTTTCCTTATGTATTAGCTAAATTTTAGTAAAAACAGAACATCATTTTGATATCTATATGTTGAGATATGAATAAAATAATAGAGGTTACTCGGGTAGGATTTGCAGGACAGATTTTAGGATGCAGGGCATAATTAGAAAATTCATCATAATTCGTGTATTGCCCAAAAAAATCTGAATTTTTAGATGCTAAACCCTCATATGTCTCTTCACAAGCATCCGACAATAAAAATTTAATTTGCTTCTGAGTGAGCTTGCTCAAAAGTGATGCAATCTTAGAGAAGTCTTGAACAAATCTTCTGTAGTAGCCTGCCAAACCCAAGAAACTTCTCACTTTTAAAATAGTTGTGGGTCTAGGACAACTAAAAATTGTATCAACCTTTCTAGGATTGACTTTAATTCCTTATTTGCTCACTATATGCCTCAGAAAGCCCACATTCTCAAGCCAAAATTCGCACTTCGAAAACTTGGCAAATAACTAATGCTCTCTCAAATTCTGCAACATAACTCTAAGATATTCTTCATACTCTTCTTTACTCTTAGAATAAATAAGAATGTCATCAATAAACACAATGACAAACTTGTCTAAGAATGGCCTGAAAATCCTATTCATCAAATCCATAATGCAGCTGGTGCATTAGTCAATCCAAATGGCAACTTTAAGAACTCATAGTGTCCATATCTAGTTCGGAATATCGTCTTCGATACATCCTCATTCTAAATTCTCAATTGATGGTACCTTGACCTCAAGTCTATCTTGGAGAAATGACTTGCACCTTGTAGCTGATCAAATAGATCATCTATTCTTGGCAAAGGATATTTGTTCTTGATAGTTACCTTGTTGAGCTGCCTGTAGTCAATACACAATCTCATAGAACCTGTAGTCAATACACAATCTCATAGAACCATCTTTATTCTTCACAAAGAGTACAGGTGCTCCCCACGGTGAACTATTGGGTTTGATAAATCCTTTGTCAAGTAGATCTTGCAACTGAGTCTTCAATTCTTTCAACTCAACTGGTGCCATACGGTAGGGAGGAATAAAAATCGGACTTGTGCCAGGTAGTAACTCTATACTGAACTCTATCTCTCTATCCGGTGGTAAACCATCAATTCTTCAGGAAATACGTCCAGAAACTCATTGACTATTAGAATTTTCTCCAAACCTTTCACTTCCGTACTAGTATCCCAGACATATGCCAAATATCCTTGGCAACTCTTTCTCAACAATCTCCTTGCCCCAATGGCAGATATAACATTGTATGGTGCTTCACTCCGCTCCCCTTGGAATTCAAATTCCTCACTTGAAGGTGGCTTAAAAATTAGCTTCTTCCCATTACAGTCTATAATGGCATAGTGCTTGGACAACCAGTCCATGCCCAAAATCACATCAAACTCCAACACTGGCAACTCAATCAAATTCGCATTCAAGTTCTTGCCACCTATGCTAACCACACATGATGGATAAGAGTTCTGAACTTCAATCTCTTCCTCTAAAGAAGTAGAAAACAACCAACACACTCTCAAGCAATTTACAAGGCACATGCAACTTCTTAGCAAAATAGGATGATACAAATGAATGTGTAGCTCCCGAATCAAACAATACTCTAGCATTCAAGACTTGAATCGGAAGAATACCTGTAACCATTGTATTGGATGCTTGGGCTTCGTGCTGTGCTAAGGCAAAAACTCTCCCTCTGCCTCTACCCGTAAGAACTGATCTTGAAGCCTGAGACTCATGCTGACCTGATC
>CANXYC010100006.1:0-17912 GCA_948193065.1 Aleurites moluccanus | reverse complement strand
GAGCGTTCTATCTATGGGTCATGGGTTTCAAAATCATAAGAAGCATATTGGTCGCAAGACCATTATCATGTAACATCATTCAAATCGGGTTTGCAAGCAATAACAAATGGACTTGATCCAAGAAGGTTGATCAAACCATTTTCATTATACAAGTATATAAATACATACAATAGAATAATCAATTGTAAGAATACTTGGTTACTTAATTTCAAAGAACAATAATCAAATAAAATGTTCATACTTATCTCTTACACAAATTTCTCTTAAATTCCTCCTCAGAATTCTGCTCAATTTATTTCTCAATCAATTTCAAATTTCTCCTCCTAAGAAATTCCCCAAATATACAAAATTAGGGTTTCTCCAAATCAATAATATTCAACATGATTTTCTAATAATTAATTATCTTAGAATCTCTATTCTTAATTTCCAACAACAATTTCATTTATTTCTTAAAGAAAAACTGCATTTAATTTGCATTTAATTTTTGGAGTTACTGTTCATGGCAGTTTCAACCTCCAAATTTCTTCCACATTAATTACTATTAATAGCTTCAGATCACTAGAAATAAATTCTATATATCCAGAATTAATTATCCTAACCCACAGACTTAAATAAATCAAAAGAAAATAACTTAGGAAGAAAATTTACCTTATTTTCTTCAAACTGAGATTTCTGCAAATACTGCTCAAATTTGATGATTCTGCCTTAATATAGACTAATCTAGAAGTCTATTGCATTAACCTGAGTATTAATGCCTTAGAATATAAAAATAGAACAATCTGAGAAAAAGACTGAATTTACGAAAGAAGGAAGAAGGGAAAAATCGTGAAAATCGTTGTTGAGGGTGCTGGGGTTAAATAGACCTCTGCCCAGAAACATGCTAGCTAGCTCGCCTCACCAGACCTGCCTCGGCAAAGCTCCCTCGCCTAAGCTAGCTTGCTATTCCCACTTCGCATTCCTAGCTCGCACTTCCAGCTCGCCAAACTTGATCCGGCATTGACTCCTCGCTATTCCAGCTCGCATATGTTACCTCACATATGCGGCCTCGCCAGACTCTCCTCGCAACTCTTCCTCATATATGCCACCTCGACAATGCTTCTTCGCCTCTTCGCTTAATGTCACCTCGCCTTATCCTCTTCGCCAAAGCTCTTCGCCAAAGCCCTTCGCCAAATCCTCTTCCCTTTAGCTCTTCGTCAAATCCTCTTCGCCTTAGCTCTTCTCCAAATCCTCTTCGCCTAATCCTCTTCGCCTACTTCCACTTCAGCAAACTCACTTTGCTACTTCGCCATTATGCCACTTCGCATTGCCATTCCATAAAATGCCTCCTCGCATTATGCTGGCTCGCCACAACAAATTCTTCAAAGTTAAATTGCTGCCTGAACCTCCCACACTTAGCCAGCTCGCAAATGAGCTACAATTATCCAAACTTACTAATTCTTTTTATCACTTAAAATCAACATGTAGGAGCACAACATATCAAAATTTCAAATCAAAGGAATCATCACACAGATCATGGTGACTCTCCAAATGTCACCCAGACTCCTGCCCCAAAATCTAACTGAACAACCCTGATACAAGTCACTCTCCACTGAGATATACTTATCCAAAAATTCTGAAATTTTACAGTCATCATCTTAACATACAAAGGAACATTTTTCATGTTCACAACTTTAGCTAATTCTATCTCAGTCATTCCCAGTAATTCCAAACAAACACTGCATCCCAGCAGAAACTCTCAACTAGACTAGTCTTGCTCAAATAAACACAACTCATTACATACACAGAATTTTGCCAAACCATTTTTCAAAATTATACTAAGACATAAATTAACAACTTTCATGTTTTACACTTTACCAAATTATATCTTTAAGAACATGAAATGATCATCACAAAATCCTGCAGCAATCCAAACGAAAATTTTTGAAATTCTCAACATTCTCATTAAAATTTTTAATAGGTTCTCCAAACATACAAAATCAATAAAAATACTACAAAATGACAGATATCACATTAATAATTTTTTAGGAAAGAAGTACTAAGAGCTAATCCCAAGACATTTTCCTTTCTCCGTACTTGGGACATCCGGAATCCAATGTAAATTTTTTTTTATGGAGTCAGTTTGTGCATACTCTAGAGCTCTATAGGGTATATTATGGGAAATGAAAAGTTTGTGTATATATATTAACTGCTACTGAACTGATAATGGGTGGAAAAAAATAAATGATTATGGTATGATATATGCTAATGATAAAGATATTAATATTGATAGTGCTTAAATATAAACCGTATTATGTTATGAATAAAATGAGAATATAGAAGTGTTTTATATGACTGTGTGAATTGTGAAGTTAAGGGTATAAGGATGGTAAATTATTAGGAGTATAAAATAATTTTTTTATGCAGGCTATATAATTTTTAAAAGACTCGGTTTTGGGTCGGGAATAACATTAAAAATACAAGGGAGACTCTGTCGAAATTTCTGTAAAATTAATAAGTAATAAATGGAAATTGAATATTAATGAGTGGATTAAAGTATGAATGATTAATGGTTGTCAAGTTTAAAGGGTTCTATGGGTTCTGGTAACCTTAAGTGTACTCGTGCCCTATGACCATTGAGTACCAAAAGTGGGACGTGACAAGTGCGTACTGTTGGACCCACGCGAGCCTCCTTGACTCACATGTGGTCAGGTATATCACTACCTAAGTATGATGGGTACCCAATCAAAGGCACCCTTACCCTTTCATGTAATGAATTTAGAACTTGGACTCTAGGTTGTATGTACCCTAATAAATTAAGCTTTGGTATGATTGCATAATCACGAACCACTTTTTAGTCATGCATCCATATCATTAATACATATCATGCATAAGTTAAAAGGCCTTGAGTAAAGTGGAATGTTAGATCCTTCTAAATACATTGGACCTCCCCTTTCATATGCCCACACCATTGCCAAAGCCCATTTACTCAGTGTCATGTTACTTTTCCAAGTTAAGTTACTTACCCTTCTTACCCTTTCTATGTGTTCACAAGGTACCGATGGCTAACCCGACCAACATGGATGCTATGACCACACTTCTCACCGAACTTCTTAAGAAGCAAATGGACAACTTTCAAACTGCCCTTGAAGCCCAACAAGCTAGTTTCGATGCCACCATAAATTCACAATGTCAGTCTATTATTGATGAGGTTAAAGCAATGATGAACCTCAATGCCTCCCAAACCAAACCTATTGACCCCATAACTTCGAACCTCGTTATTAATCTGAATAATAAGGGTAAAGATGTTGAAACCCATGCAAACCCAAACCCGATCACTAACATACTCCCTGCCTCCGCCTGGAATCTTTTTCAAGGTGGGGAATCCTTGTCTTTCCTTGATACTAAGAAACTTAAGGAAAAATTTGAAGCCATGGAAAGGACCTTAAAAAATATTAAGAAGCATGAGGATTTGATTGATGTAGATTTTTTGCCTCTCTTTTCAAATGCTAGAGCTCCACCAAAATTTAAAATGCCTGACATGGACACATTCAATGGTACCACTTGTCCCAAAACCCATTTTAAGATGTATGTTAGGGCTATGAATCCTTTAGAGGTTGATAATGAGCTCCATGCTTAACTTTTTCTACAATCGTCAACTGGGGTTGCGGTAAGGTAGTTTGTTAATTTGGACTCAAATTACAAGAAAAATTGGGATGACATCTGCAATGCATTTGTTAAACAATATCATTATAATATTGAGGTGGATGTTAGTCAGAGAGACCTTGAAACTACCGAGCAACAATAAAGGGAATCATTCACCATGTTCCTTACGAGGTAGAGGGGTAAGGCTGCTCAAATGGTGAATCGACCAACTGAACAAGAACAAATTGATATTATTGTGAAGAACCTTCTTCTAAGTTATCAAAACCATCTCCTTACCTAGTATCTCCCGAACTTTAAAGCTCTCATTGCCACAACTTCTAAAATCGAAGACTTGATCCAAAGTGGCCAAATCAAGGATGAGTCATTCAATTCACGATACAAAAAGAATGCTACCTATGCCCCTAGTCAGAAAAGTGGGAAGGTCATTGCTATTTCCAACCACCAACCAATGAGATTGGAAAGAAGAAACTTCACCAATCTAGGCATGCCTTTAAGTATAGTTTATAAGAAGGCTTTGGAGGCTAACTTGCCAAAACCCTTGGAACTAAGAGCACCCCCCAATCCATTGCCCAAAAGCTACAATATGAATGAATATTGTGAGAATCACTAAGGTGCCGGGCACAAGATAGATGTATGTAAAAATCTAAGGCATAAGATCTAAGATCTTGTTGATAGTAAGGATAATTTACCGCTGAGGTAGGGGCCTAATATCTCTACCAATCTTTTACCAAATTAACAAGTTAATTATATCATTGCCTTAGATTTTGAAGCTGATCCGATCTCTTTGGTTTTTCTTGTGTGCTTGATTTGAATGATTTTATTGAAGAAGTTGATGCAATTACAAGAAATGATGGAGTTTATTAATCTCCACCTATTTAACTTTCCCCTCAACTAGCTCAACCTACCCCTTCTCTAACGACAAAGCTTGGCCATGAACTTGATGAGGATACTGTTCTTAAGCAGCTTAAAAAGACCCAAGCCAATATCTCCATCTGGAGTCTTATCCAATCATCATACCCTTACCGCCAAGCTCTTTGCAAGGCATTAAACTAGTGCCAAACACCCATAGATATCATCCCTGAAACATTGGTAGCTTCGCTCACCAATACTACCAAAGCTATTTCCATCTCCTTCAATTATCATGATTTGCCAAAAGAGGAAGCCAACCATAATCATGCTCTTTATATAACAGTTGTGGCTCATGGAAAGACTATTCTAATGGTGTTGGTAGATAATGAGTCTGCTTTAAATGTTTTCTCACTCAAGGTGGTTAGCTGTTTAGGGTTAGAAGCTTCAGACTTTACACCTCTTAATCATATTGTGAGGGCATATGATAATATAAAAAAAGAACTTTTGGGTATGGCTACATTAGATGTCACCATCGGACCTATCATTGCTTCCATTCCTTTTCAAATGATTGATGTACCTGCATGTTTTAATCTCCTCTTTGGAAGGCCATGGATACATCAAACCAAAGTTGTTCCTTCATCCTTCAACCAAAAACTTAAGTTCCCTCATGGAACCTCCGTTGTCACTATTAAGGGGGATATGTATGGGAAAAGTGAAACTCATAAACTTATGCCCATTTTGGAAATTCAACCTGAGTTAACATCTGCTCCTTCATTTGGTTTTTTCTTTGATACAGTCCAATTTATAAAAGCTGAAGGAGGTAAAGTACTCGTTCCTTTTGATTTTGATACATATGGTAACTTTGTTGTGGCTAATATGATGAGGAAAATGGATTACTTTCCTAGTTTAGGTTTGGGCAGAAATCAATAAGGGATGAGGAGTTTTCGAGAATATCCTATAGCTAGTCCTCCTTTTGGACTTGGTTATAAACCGACTCAAGAAGATTTGATGGAATCAGAAGCAAGGGTTAAGGAAAGAGCTCAAGCCTGGAAAAGAGATGAGGATTATGAATGGCAGATGCACCCTTATTTCAAAACGCTCAATGGGTATTTTGTAAAAGAGGGTGAAGATTTTCCTTATTACGGCTTCTTTGAACCCTATACTTGTCCCATTACTAAGAAGCTAATCACTGGTTTTGAAATCTTCTTTGATGTTAGACTTACCCTAGATGAGTGTGAGCCAATATTCATGCCGGAGCAAGATTAGAAGGATAACATATAGGCTACTCTCTTTGAGCAAATCTTTGTAATTGAAAATCAAAAGGAGACAAACCTTACCAAATTCATCCAACCAACCCTGTCCCAACTTGAAAATTAGCACTATAGAGAGGAGCCTGAGTCAGAATCTAAAACAGAGTATGAGTCTGAGTCTATTGAATCTTTTCCTTTTACCTTTTCTTTTAAAACTGTTGACCTTCCTGGTCCTTTGTTTGGTTTTGATGTAACAATGGATAATGGTGCTTTTATTCATAATAAAAAGTTTGAGTTTTCTTCTTATGATTCTGTTTTCCTTATTCTTTTAGTCTCTCTTTTGGGTCTAATTTGAATGAGACATCAGAAAAAGAAAATGAAATTAATGAGATAAAAAAATATAAAGGCAAAGAGAACCTTGCCTTGAGTAAGGAGCCTGATTATGTGAATGCCATGTGTGACAGCTCGGGAAGCGAATCGCAACACCATCCCTTAGAGAGGGAGCTAGAAAGGGAAAATACTCATAAGCCCAGAACTACAAACAGATGACAGTTAGCAATGACATCTAAAAAAAAAAAAAGAAGAAAGGGGTCATACATCCTAGATGATGTGAGCCCCGCCTAAGCCAGAGAAATCTCCCCATGAGAAGTCAGACATCTCTTGGTATATAACACACAAGACTGAGCCTCCCTAGTCTAACTCGTGAATCACTGACAGATCCTCCAAAGAGCGAAGGATGTTTGGGTTAATGGTATCTCTTTGTGTATGGCAGAAGGAACAACCCAATATCATCAAGATAACAAGTAGAGCAGCCTGTTCAATAATAGTTTGTATACCAAGATGTATCAGGAGTTCTATCTAACCACGTAGCAGGTACGTGGAATGTGTGGATCCCCATGATCAATGCCAAGTAAATCAACCATGGTCTTTGAAAAAAGTTCTATCAAGGATGGATGAAACTCCAAATGACAAATCCCGAAGTGCAATCCTGCTGGCATTGACAAATCAAAAGGAGTGACAGTCATCTCCTCGCATGGAAAATGAAAGGTGTTGGTCATATCCTACCATCTTAGTCAGAGCTCTCAATAATGATTGATTATCCTCGTAAGAATAATCAAATGATAGTAGACCCAGTAAACCAGACGGTTCGATAAGATTCTGAACTTGCTCATTCCCAGCCAAAAAGGAAGTTATAATGGATAGGTTTGATCTATCCCCTCTTAATCATATGCTCATAGTCTAAAAAAAAGGAGGTATTTAATTAATTGGTTAAATTCAAATTTAATTTATTAATTTTTTCGATAATCAATGAACATGCAAGGTTGACTTATAAGTATTTTATATGAATTTTTGTTTGTATTATGTTATCCAACCTCAAAACAGTAAATAGGGACAAATGGTAAAATACCTCAATAATGCCGCTTCGGGAGATGTTGTCACGACCCATTTCCGAATCGCGACGGTCCTAGGGTATGGAAGATGCCAATGGCGACCGACACCCGCAGAACCCAGTATCACATGCACAATCTATAAACCACAATATATTATCCATTTTAGTTAGTTACCTTCCATTTTGTTATTCTGTAATTTACTGCAATTGGCTGTAGCAATCTATATATCATATCACATAAACATCATATAACTAATATATCATCAAATATCATATATACATGTTCATTTCCTAGCTAACCCATACATATCCCATGGAGCAGCTAAATTATGAACATAAAAAAAACTATAATACAAAATAGAATATATACATCAATAATGCTAGCAAAAATCCTCGGATGACAAACGATAGGATTCTGCACCCTACTCCTCATCTGAAATGGGTAAACCAAGAAAAGGTGAGTATATAAGATACTCAGTGAATCTATATGCATCAACAAATAAATAGTAGGTAGCAATGAAGCAATGGGATCAATAAGTCAGATAACAGTATACAAAATCAATATCGGTTATAGAATAACCAAGGAATACAACATAGGCTTGGTATCATATGGAAAGACAGATAAAGGGATGGACTGTATGAAATCATACAATCTCCAGTAATCAGTATGGACCATATGTGAACATATAGGTCTCCAGTAGCATATCAATATCAATGAGCATAATACTTATCAGGTCTTATGGCCAGGACTATAACCCCTCCTAGCTAGGGCATCAGTAATACAATGTGCAAATCGCCAATAGTATTTTCCCACTACCCTATCGGGTCGGTAGCTCTTTTAAGCCACATAAGGATCAATATCAAGAAACAACATATCAATGGATACCATTATGCAACAATGGCATCCTCCATATCAATAAGTCTAATATCAGTCAATCAATTATCATTAGGGTTCATGACAATGTAAAATGTGACATATAAACATTGATACATGGTATGGTATTCAATAAAAACTTGGAACAAAAGTTGGCTCGGCGAAGGAAAACGGTAGGCTAATTGGCATGCCAACATCGCTGGCAACCATGGCATTCAATTGTTAGGCCTATGGAATGAAAACAATAGGCCAAAGATAAAATAAGCTAGGCATTTCATCAAACACATGATGGGCATACAATGGCAAGCCAATAGGTTAGGTTAGGGTGCAAAATTGACTTGCCCAATTCAACTAACAACAAGCTACATTGGCAATAATCACATAGGCATCAAAGAACCAACATTAAACAACATCAAAAGGGATCAAATTGGCTATGGAAAACAAGACAAAAATCAAATAACAATAGGCAATGTGAATAGTACCAAAGGTTCGGCCAAAATGGGGCTTTCAAACTAAGTTTTAAATTTCAATTTTAACACAAATGGCATGTTATTAGATGCATATTAGACTCACCTAAACCCTCCAATTTCTTTGGAAAATAGCTCTCCACCGAATTCCTCCAAATGAACCAAATAGAACAATTTGATCACAACTTGTTTTCTACAACAAATTAATCACTAATTAGTTACCTATTCACATCCAATTAACATATTCTAACATCAATTAATATAATCTAATACTAAATCATTAAACCCTTTCTTACAACTTCAATTTGGCTAGGAAAATTAGGCATTTCTATAAATTTACATCAATTGATGCAATCTAACACTATACCCATTAAATTCAACCTTAATAATATCTAATTGAACCATAAAATCAAACAAATAAATTGGTTACCTTGAATGGGTGAGATGGCCGAAACCTAGATGGAGATTTCCCTTGAATCCCTTTGTTCCTCCAAGCAATCTAATGGAAGAAGATGATAAAATAATAATCAAACTCAACTTTTCTATAAATTTCTAAGAAATTTGATAAAGAATTGGACGAGAAATGGAAGATGGTGGTTCGGCCTACCAAAGGGAGAAGAAGAGAAAATGGCAAAAATTCCTAAGTATAAGCTTTTATACAAAAATCAATTGGAAAATTATAACTTAATCCTTAAACTTCCATATATCATATTTTGGTCCAAAATCTTCTGTAATTTATTATGTCAATTCTGCCAGGATTTGGATTCCAAGGTGGAGAATTAATAAGCTTATTTTAATTTATACTTATTTATAAAAATGATTTCAGAGTCATTCTATAACTCCGACGGACCCATTTCCACTATTCACCTTAAACTTTCATTTATTTACGATTTTGCCATTGGTTACTTTTTCAGTGTTCCTAAATGATTTTCACTTCTTTCTTTCTACTAAAATTACACATGCATTATGGTGATCTTTTACCCCTAGGTCAACTTCATAAATTCTTCTATTGACCGGACTGCTAATTTCTCGGCAGTATTCCCAACATGCCACTTTTCAGAAAAGTAACTAGTTCGCTTTCTAACTGTCTCTAAAATTATTTCCAATCATTTCAACACTCATGAACTACATACCGAGAACTAAATCATGCATGTGAATTATAACTTTCTAGGGTATTACAGATGTGATGCTCGGGTTCTTGAAGCAGATCATATGGGGAGTCATTCTCTCGTGGGGGCTAGTAACTGCATGTGTGATGGCTACTTATTGAGGAAGACATTCTATAGAGAAGTCAAAGCATTTGACTTTTAGTGAGAGAAGTGAAATTTAACAAATGATGGAGATGAGTAAAAATGAAGGTAGTTACTCCTTTATATCAGCACCAAAGCTGCACTTCATCACGCAATAGGTTTTCCAAGAATCACTCATATTTTCTAGAACAGACTTAGACTTTAAATGAATTGCTTGGATTAGACTCAGGATTGCTCACTTCATTCAAAACACTTAGGTTTTGTCCCGTGTTCACTATCATCAAAATAACCTTACAGACAAGGTGATTCTAATGAGGGGCATATGTGAACCAGAATGTCAACACCTTTGGACTAGGGTACACAGTAAATTAGAAGTCGGGACCCCTAGGAAGCAAAGCAGGCCCAAAACAGGTTGAAAAATTAGAAAAAGCAACTCGAGATCACAAAAAAGCTCTGTGGTACAGCAGAGAGGCTTTGAGGCACCACAGAGAACTCTGTGGTACCGCAAAAGAGCTCTGTGGCACCGCAGAGAACTCTGCGGTATGACAAAAGAGCTTTGTGGCACCACAGCTCTATAGTGCTACAAAATAGCTCTGCAACATTGTAGAGGACCTCTATGGTACTGAAGAGGGCTTTTGCGGTACTGCAGGCCCAGATTCTTCCAAAATCCAACTTTTCACCCCAAAATCCACATCAAAGCTTTGTGATCTCTTCTTTCACCTCCCAGCCTATAAATAGAGCCCTCCATTCCACCTTTGAGACATAACCTGGAATATTAGTTAATGGTTATCGTATTATTCACTCCTATACTCCTTCTTTATAAAGGGTTCTTAAGGCTATACCTTCATTGGTTTGCCTACATAATTTAATCCCCATTGGGATTTCTAATTGGTGCTTAGTTTATTTTTATAATTTTAAATTATCTTAGTTCTTTAGAATTGGGACTAGTTCAATTGGAGGTAGTTTGTAGTTAACATAAAAAGGATAATATCTTAGCATTGGGAAAAGTGGAACTTCGATCCGACAAGTTTCTCCACCCACTCTCCGTTCCCAAGTTAAGAAGACGCAAGGTAATGCACCTAACTCTTTCTCTTGTTCTTTCAATTATGTAAAGCATTGAATAAATAAAACATGATAAATTGGATGAAATAAACATACCAATTCCTTTGCAAAAAGAATGAACTGCGTGGGTTTTGATTCCTATTCAAAGGGATACGCATGCCTGCTTCTTTTAAAAGTATCAAATCCAAATAAATAACAATTCCTCCTTTTCCATTTCTTTATTTTCAATTTTTATTTGCTCTTTTGCTTTCTTTATTTTGGGAATGTGTGATTTTCCTAGAATTTCATAAGAGTTAGAGAAAATATCCCCTATGTTTGGTTTTATTTGTAACTAATTATTTACCTTTTGCCTTTTATTTTATTTATTACTTGTAATTTATTCTTTATGTTTATTCTATATTATTTTTCATTTCATTCATTCAATCATTCAATTACATTGTCATTGTTCATGAAATTATTTTTTTAAGTTATCTTTATATTAATAAGTCAAACAACTTTTTGTTAAATAAACTGAAAACCTAGTCCCCGAATCCTTTTTGATTTCAAAGACTAGTGTATTTTTCCTTTGGGATAAATAAATTGGAATCAAATTATAGGTTTTTTTCCTCAACTTTTTTTTTCAATTTAAAATAAATTAAGGTGGCAACTCCTAAAAATCAAATTTTCAAAATCAAAATAAGCGATAGCCACTTCAATTGTAAGATCGGACACGAATGAGCATTCTGATTCCTAGCGGACCGGACCAATGCTCGAGCGAGGCCTCACAAGCATTAATGTAGGCGTTAATGTCCTAGAATCACAGATGAAATAGATTTAAGATTTAGTGGTTGAGAAATAAAGAAGAGAGAGAAAATAGTTTAATTTTTGGGCAAGTGACTACTAAACTGATATATATAGAACCCGCTGTTTCACGCCCGTGATAGAAAGACTCACAACTGTGAAGATCGACCTTTCATGCTTATGAAGATGATCTTCACGCATGTGAAAGTAATCTGATGAAAATTCAAAATTCAGACATGAACTTTTTTCATGCTTGTGAAGACTGACTCACGTCTGTAAAGGTCAGCTTCACGTTTGTGAATGAAACCTATGAGGTATATCTCAACATCTCTCCAACCTAACGTAACCAAAACTTATCTAACATATCTTAACATAAGAAACTCTCTCTAAGAGCTATCTATACTCAACAAATCATATTCTAACATACTAAATTAGCAAAAAACAAAACAAAACAGAAAAGAAAATTAAAATTTATCACAACTCAAACAAATTCATTCAAAGACAATCAATCAAAGTACAAAACACAAGTAATACAGATATATGGTATTACATTCTTCCCTCCTAACAGAAAATTTGTCCTCAATTTCTTTTTTACAGAAGTCTCACTCTAAATCCTGAAACAATTAAGGATACTTAGTCTGCATATTAAGCTCGCTCTCCTAAGTGTATTCTTCTATCGATTAGTTCTTCCAAAGAACTTTCACCATCACTATATCCTTATTTTGAAGTCTTTTAACCATTCTATCAACAATGGCTATAGGAACCTCTTCACAAGTTAAGTCTGAGTTAAGCTCCAAAGGTTGCACTTGCAATATATATGAAGGATCTAAAAAAATACTTGTGAAGTATAGATATGTGAAACACTGGATGAACACTATCCATGTCTCGTGGAAGTACCAATTGATATGAAACATCTCTAACCTTGTCCAGAATCTCAAAAGGTCCAATATATCTCAGAGATAACTTGTCTTTCTTCCCAAATCTCAAAACTCTTTTCATTGGCAATATCTCCAAAAAGACTTTGTGTCCAATGGCAAAATGAAAATCATTTCTCTTAGGGTCGACATATCTCTTCTAATGACTAAAAGCAGTTCTCAATCATTCCTAAATCAAAGGCATTTTCTCGGATGTATAACAGGTCAAATCGGGACCTTCAATAAACTTTTCTCAAATCTCATACTAATAAATAGGGAATCTACACTTTCTCTCATACAAAGCCTCATAAGGTGCCATCAGGATTGTAGAATGATAACTATTGTTGTAAGCGAATTCGATCAATGGTAGATGTTTATCTCAATTACCTCCAAAATCTAGGATGCACATCCTCAACATGTCCTCTAGAGTTTGGATGGTCCTCTCTGATTGTCCATTAGTCTGCAGATGAAAAGTCCTACTGAAATCCAATTGAGTATCTAATGACTCATGTAACTTCTGCCAGAATCTTAAGATAAATTAAGTACCTCTATCAGAAATGATCGATACCGGAACACCCAATCTCACAATCTCATTAATAAATAACTTAGCATACTGAGAAGCCAAATAGGTAGTACTGGCAAAAAATGAGCTAACTTGGTCAACCTATCCATAATCACCCAATTGGAGTCATGTCCTCTAGAAGTCCTTGGCAAATCTACCATAAAATCCAAAGTTATTCCTTCCCATTTTCATTCTAGCAAAAGTAATTACTGAAATAACCAGAATGGTTTTTGGTACTCAAACTTAACCTGCTGACAAGTCAAGCACTTGGCCATAAACTCCGTTATACCTCTCTTCATTCCATACCACGAGTACGATTCCTTAACATCATGATACATCTTAGTGGCACCTGGATGCACACTGTAACTAGCATAATGAGTTTCTCTCAACATTTACTCAATAAGATCATCCATGGTAGGAACACATAACCGTATACCTCATCTCAATACACCATCTCTAATGGTGAATCTCAAAGCTTTCCTGATTCCATTTTGCTTTTCAACTTAACCAAGCAAGGATCCCTATCTTGAGCTTCCTTAATCTAATCAACCAATAAAGGATTAACTCAGAAATGAGCCAAGAACACTCCAATATCAGACAAGTCAAAGCGAATGCCAAAATCATGCAAACTTTGAAATTCCTTAAACAACGATTGCTTACTCACTTTAATGTGATCCAAGCTCCCCAATGATTTCTGACTCAAGGTATCAGCTACAACATTAGCCTTACCTGGATGATACAAAATCTCACAATGATAATCCTTAAGCAACTCCATCCACCTCATTTGCCTAAGGTTTAAATCTTTCTGCTGGAAGATATACTTTAAACTCTTATGATCTGTGTGGATCTCACACTTCTCACCATACATGTAGTGCCTCCAAATCTTCAAAGCAAACACTACTGTCGCCACCTCCAAATCATGGGTCGAGTAATTCAACTTATGTTTCCTTAACTAACGAGAAGCATAAGCTATTACCTTACCATTCTACATCAAAACACAACCGAGTCCCACTCTTGAAGCATCACAGTAAACCATAAAACCACCTTCACCAGAAGGTAGAGCTAGAATCAAAGCAGTAGTCAAACAAGTCTTTAACTTGTGAAAACTATCCTCATAATCATCGAACCACTAAAACTTCGCATGCTTCTGAGTGAACTTACTCAAAGGAGTAGCTATCTTAGAAAAATCCTAAACAAATCTCTTATAATAGCCTGCTAGACCCCTAAAACTCCTAACTTCTATCACATTAGTGGGTCTAGGCCAATCCAAAACCGCATCAACTTTCTTTGGATCTATAGAAATCCCTTCTCTATTAATCACATGCCTTAGAAAGCTAACTCTATCAAGCCAGAATTCACACTTAGAAAACTTAGCATAAAGCTGATGTTCTCTTAAAGTGTGTAAAACCATATACAAATGCTCTTGATGCTCTTCCTTGAAATACACCAATATGTCATCAATTAACACAATCATAAACCTATCAAAGAATAGTTTGAAGACCCTATTCATTAAATCCATAAAAGTAGTTGGTGCATTCGTCAACCCAAATGGTAGAACCAGAAATTCATAGTGACCATACCTGATTTTAAAAGCAGTCTTAAGCATATCCTCCCTCTTGATCATCAACTGATGATAATATGATCTCAAGTCAACCTCAGAAAAATGACTCGCTCCCTACAACTGGTCAAACAAGTCATCAATCTGAGGAAGAGGATACTTATTTCAAATAGTGACTTTATTGAGTTTTTTGTAATTAATACATAATCTCATAGATCTGTCTTTATTCTTGACAAACAACACTGGAGCATCCCAAGGCAAACTACTAGTCCTTATAAACCCTTTATCCAAAAAATCTTGCAGTTGCAGCTTCAATTCCTTTAATTCAATAGGGGCAATACGATATGAAGGTATCAATATCGAATTAGTATATGTGAGTATTTTAATGTTGAACTCAATTTCTCTATCTGGTGATAAACTAGGAAATTCTTTTGGAAATACATCCATAAACTCATGCACTATAAGAATCTGATCAATTCTCTTCACTTTCTTTTTCGTGTCTCGGATATACGCCAAATACCCTTGACATCCTTTCTTTAAAAATCTCTTCGCCCCAATGGTGAATATCAAATTATAAGGAGCCCCACTCCTTTCCCCTTGGAACTCAAACTCTTCACTTGAATGTGGCTTGAACAAAATTTTCTTCCTATTACAATTAATGATAGCAAAAATATTTGGACAACTAATCCATGCCCAAGATCACATCAAACTCCAACACTAGCAGCTTAACCAAATCTACCTCTAGACTCTTGCCATTAAGGCTCACTAAATAAGAAAGATAAACCTTATTCATTTCTATCTCCTCCTCTAAAAGAGTCGATACAACTAATGCAGAATCCAAAAATTTGCATGCCACACAATTTCTTTGCAAAACATAAAGAAACAAAGGAATGCATGGCACCAAAATCAAATGGAACTTGTGCATTCAAAGCTTGAATAGGGTTAATACGTATCACAACTGTGTTTGAGGCCTAAGCCTCCTGCTGAATCAATGCAAAAACTCTCCCCTACCTCTGCCAATTGATGTCTGCCCTGCTTCTACCCTACTGTCTTAGTAGAACCTCTACCCATATCCTAGCCTCTAGCTACACCCCTTTTACCATATTGGGTACTACCTCCTCCCTTATCCATTTGAACTGTGGACTGGAAAGCCTAAGGTCTTTCTAAAAGTAATGCCTGGGGGAAATCCTTAATAAAGTGGCTCGACTGACCATATTCAAAACACACACCAGTCTCCTTATAACACTAGCCAAAATGCTTCTTCCCACACGTGGGACAAAGAGAAGCTGAACCTCCAAGAGCTGCCTGTCATGACCCAACCTGGGAGCCGCGACGGTCCTATGGTATGGGTATTGCCTAAACTACCAGTACCATGAGGAACCCATATAACTGTACTATATGGCATGCAATTCATGTAATAAGCTTAAACAGCTTAATAATGCTACAGAAATTTTGACAGCATCTCCTTTATAATATAGCTATGCCCAGCTATAAAACATATACATAACACTTCCAATATTCATCAACATCAATACTCAAATCAATGATCCCTCTGGATCTCCAATAACAACTCAATATATACATATTTGTATATCAAATCATTTCCATTCATAGCATAACATATATATATCCATAGTATAATTTATATGCAAGACTATAAAGATGCAAACACACATATATATATACATGCCACTCCTTAATTTACAGTACCATGGAACCTCTATACTAAACAAATATTTACATATACTTTTGGAGCTTGATTATTACATGTTCAGGTAGTACAATTCCAGGGCAGGACTAGAAGATGCCAATGGAATACGTGCCTCACTGCAAACCTGAAAATTATAAACCACTAAGGGGGTGAGTATAAAAATACTCAGTGAATCCAAATGTATAAAAATGTAGTAAATGATCATGAAACCATGGTTGCCCATATATGGCCTGTAGAATTAATATAAGATATCAAATAAATAGTAAAACAAGTATCTGTATAAATATCCATGTAGGTATCCATAAAAGAATCCATATAAGTATCCAGATACATATCCATATAAGTATCCAAATACACATATCCATATAAGTTTCCAGTGTACAAATCAACACACATATGATATAACAGGATTGGGTTATTTCTGTAATTCAGTATTCAAGCACTATCATAAAGTGTACTACGGAATATAACATCCCTCCCTAGTAGGGGTCCCATAAACATACTGACCACATAAAGGAGATTTTCCCTACGACTAGAGAATACAACATCCCTCTCTAGCAAGGGTCCATAAACACTAGTGTGCACACAGTCGATGGAATTTACCCGCTACACTATTGAGGTAGCCCTGTTATAATACCATATGGGTGTGTCTCTATATAACAATAAATATAGCATATTTATACCTCATATAGTTGTAGAATAATCATATATACATATATGAAGAATAATAGAAAAAAATTGGAAGATGTCAAAAAAAAGCCCGGCGGGCCCGTTGCGCTGCGGCAACTGGCACTCGCCGTTACGGATCCATTTTGGGATTTTTGAGTAGTTTCTGGTTAACTATGTTAACAAAGGATTTAGGTGGACCATGAGGTACAGTTTTAAAGGTTAGGTCAAGACTAGATGATTGGGTCAAGTGGTGGCCCAATTGGCTTTCTGGATTTCATTTTATAGACATACAAAGTTTATGTCAATTTAGGTCGTTTCGGTGGGCTTATTTACGGGCCAATTTGCATTATATGTACTATAAAATATCAAATGTTATTTTATCAGTCCAATTGACTTTTTATATGATATATGATGCAAATCATGCATAAATATACATAAGGACTCACCTCTATCACAATCAGATCACTTATCCCCCAATCCAGTGCTCTCGAGCCCTAGTCGGCCCGCCGTTTAACACTCCGAGCTGAAGTATTTGACGGTTCACCTATTATCACATATAATACTCTGGTAAGGTGTAAAAACATCACAAAACATGTTATTCACATAAAAACACATCAAGCATACACTGTATGCACTATAAACCTCACATTGCACAAGTCCCATTATTTCCATTCCTTTATGCTATAAGCACATACTATCATCACATATGACATACATTACACATATTCATCACTTATATACCATATTATGAACTTATATATACTTAACTTAGCACTCCATATCAAATATACACCATATTCAAGTTTAGCTTTCAAGTACTTAAATCAAACATCTTTCACACATCTAAACTTATACATTTCCATCATTTTCAACACTTAATCATATTCAAACACTTCCTTCCTAATCACATTAGCCTAATACCTTAAACTAACAA